>SMGU01009841.1:0-10702 GCA_004348175.1 Puccinia novopanici
GGATGTACAATGTGAAGATGCATGATTGGGTGGAGGGGACCCGGACAGATGATGGTCGGAGCCCAGCGATGTGGATTTGGCCGTCTTCTCTGTGAGCATCATGTTGTCCTCCCGCTCCAGCCAACCAGGTCGTCATTGAAGTACTCAAATAATTGCCAAGGCAGGTCTGCCCTGCATCTGATGGCCAACTGCGTTACGACAATCAATAACTTGGCGATGGTCTTCATCTTGGCTAATTCGTTCGAAGTTCCAGATTTGCTATCGTATTTCTTCCCGTGATCAGAATGATCTTCTATCAATTTGCACTCGTGGAGGGAGAACCTCTCTTTCCAGCTCTTTCCTACCCACCTAATGGGATGGTCCTAGCCCGCCAACAGTAGCCTTCTCAAATCTCTCACCGTGTTTCATAGGCTGTCAGCCAGACACATTCCCATTTGGAGGTCATGCGATTCAAGACTAAGTGGCTTGAGTTTCACGGATCAATGATACATCTTTGCAGCAGGAATCGAAACATCATGAGCCAACTTGCCCCTGTCGCACTGATAAGAATTTGTCTCATGTGTTACTAGCCAAGCAGAAATAAATCGATTGGTTCCAGAATACCAAGTCATTCCAGATTTCTTACATGTGAAGAATTGGAGAACCTTGGGGAATAATATCTACTAGTGAGCCTGAGAAACACGCGTAGACATGATTCTACCTGAACCAGGCGCGTTTAATGATGACTGCAGGAGCGACAAAAAATATATCTCATGTTTGGATTGTAGTAAGATTACATCTTGCTACGAGATGCGTTGCCACTGCCAGCAGTGCCAAGTCATGTCCATCTTTCCTGGAACAAGCAATGTGCTGTTGGTCTGTTCAGGTTGAGGTTGAAAAGGGCACAAACTTCCAAGCGGCTCCTCATGTGCTCCAGGCACTCGCGAATAGGATGCAGACCATAAGTATCCCCACCACCAAAAGAGTAAGTCCGCCATTGCAGCAAAATGGCGAGTAACTTTGTTTAGGACAGGAGGGATATAACACAGGAGAAATGTAATGGCTTATATTTCCCAACTAAGCAGATTACGACATGCAATTAAGAGGGAGGAAGAGAAAGGATAACATAGGTAGGAGGACCGATGGGCCGGTGGGAATTATGGAAATGATGATATAAGGAGAGGAAACAGCAGCGATGATTTCGATACAAAGAAAGCAACCCCCCTCCCGGTCTTTTGAGTTTCTTTTCAATATAAGATCAACGTCATAAACCAAAACGAGTCAATGGCGGGAGAAAAAAAAAGTATGATGAGGTTCATGAAGGAAGGGCTTCTTCAAAGAAGATGCTTTTGAATTAATTAGAAACAGGGCGCGTGTTCCTCTTCTAACTAGGTCGGACGACCACTCGATCGGACATGCCAGTATTGCCCATCTCAATAAAGATGTCACTTTGCTCGGCACGGTATAGACCTTGTTTTAATCTTTTCTGATCGATATGATGGCCAATAAATCCGATACTTCGTCCAAGGACGAATAAGGCATTCAAGGTACCGATCTGTTTTTTGTTTTCAAAAGAAACAATGCCTCAGCATCAAACTTCACAAGCCAACGAGATTCATTCTGACCAACCTGCATGTACTCATCCGCTTCTTCGCGGCTGAAAGCGCCAGAATTCCTTAGGAGATCACAAAAGCAAACTGCGATGCAACCATCAACGTTCAAGATGAGGGTATCCTTCTTGGAACTCGTCACATCTCTACCGCCAGAGCGTAATCCAGCATCTCGACGCTAGGGAAGTTCTTCTTGGCAAAATCTTTGACCAGTTCTACCCGCATATCTGGATTCGCCTTGGACTTGATTTTGTGACCAATCCCGGGAATCAGTTTGTTCGCCCGGCGCATCGAATCCACAAACTCTCGTGGAGTCAGTCCAGTATCCTTAGCACGTGAAAATTCCCGTGCAGCTCCATCCAATGCCCCACCAAACCGATCTCCAATCGTCAATAGACCCGCGACCAGCGAGCTGATCAAATCCTTTCCGGCTCGCGTCGTAATTACCGTCGTCATGGCTCCAGATACCGCCGGTCCGTGATCCGCTGTCAGTTGCAAGCACATCTCAAGGAACTTGCAAGCATACGGTGGCAGACGACGCTTGAACCTTTGTATTAGAAGAACCATAAATTTCATTCAGTTCTGTGAACTACAGCAGCCCGTTGCGTGTAGGATATACTTACCAGAGCAATGAAATTACACCTCCTACACCAATTTCCTCTTTGAAAACGTCAGTGATAGACATTCCTGCATATAGTAGTTCAGCCCCACGCTCATCAGAAATAGTCGAAATAAAAGCAGCAGGTTTTCGAACCATTCCCAACTCCTGGGCCCACTTGTAGTCTACTGGAATATTGGGGGGATCTCTCTCTGGCATGGGCTTGATGGTACCATTTTTGACAAGGCCGGTATAGACCTTCTTGAGCGCGGCCGGAAGATCTTCAAATGTGTCGGGAACTACAAAGCCGGCAGCTCGCATGGCCTTGTTCTTGGCATCAGCCGTCTCGAGGTCCGAGTTGGCCATCGAACCCGCATGCCCGAACTGAACCTCGGTGGTGAACATCTTCGCACAGGTCCCAATGGCCCATGCGACAATTGGCTTCTTGATTTGACCTGATTTGACAGCCTCAATTACGCGGTATTCTTCAACGCCACCTACTTCACCGAGCAGTACCAACATTTTACAGTTGGGGTCTGCTTCGTAGCGGAGCATGTGATCAATGAATGTTGTTCCGGGGTAGCGATCGCCACCAATGGCGATGCCTTCGTATGTCCCGTTGGTGGTGAGGGAGAGAATGTTGTTGAGCTCATTCGACATTCCGCCAGACTTGGAAACGTAAGCCACTGATCCGGGGCGGTAAAGCTTGGATGAGATGATGTTGTCCATCATACCACCAGTGTTGCCGATTCGGAAACAGCCGGGTTTGATTCCACCAACAGTGGCAGGACCAATGAT
Organism: Puccinia novopanici; assembly: GCA_004348175.1. Taxonomy (NCBI): domain Eukaryota; kingdom Fungi; phylum Basidiomycota; class Pucciniomycetes; order Pucciniales; family Pucciniaceae; genus Puccinia; species Puccinia novopanici. The sequence continues at coordinate 2,986 of SMGU01009841.1, forward strand.
GATGACTTTCTTCTTTTGTGCCAGATGGAGAATCTCTCGGGCGTGTCTCTCAGGAACACCCTCAGCAATCAGTGCAATCGACTTGATTTGAGGAATTTCTAGGGCATCAAGTGTGGATTGGTAGACCGAACGGGAGGAGGAAAAGTTGACGAGGGTATCGGCTTCGGGATGTTTCTTGACGGCCTCGGCAATCGTGGCGTAGACAGGGAGAAGGGTTTCCTTCGTGCCCCAGTAAAACTTCTGAACGTGATGGCCGCCAAATGGATAAATCATGGCTGCCACCGAGGGTTTCTTACGACCGCAAGCAAAGTCAAAGTCGAGCATGCCTTGAATCGCTCGAGGCTGCAGTCCATAACTAATCCGGGTGGTTTCATCGAACGGACGGAACCAAGGACGCTCGGCAGGAGCCCCTGGGCAAAAGACACGACTCCATGTTCTTCTCGGCTTTCAGGAACCACAGTGGCTGCGAAAGTCTCCGGAGCAGCTTGGGAAGGTGTCGAACTGCTATCAGAAGCCTTGACGGCGGCGGGTGTGCCATTGGGAGCGCTGTGGACACCATTAGACATGGGTTTGGAGATGCCAAGAGCCAGTGGGACGATGGAGGAGATATGAGTATCGGGCTACATGGGCAGCAAAGTGTAATCAGTAACCCGACAATATGTAAGATCAATTGGAAGGAAGAAACACACCCCAAAGACTTGAATTTCAATACCAATGGTTTCACCAACGAGGCGCATTTTCTTCAATCCGTCTTGGTAATTGGGTCCACCTCGGCGAACAAATATTTTGACCTTGTGACGTTGGAGGCCTCCTTGTAGTTTTTGAGTGCATCGATAATCCCGCCAAAGGTAGCAGCGACGTTGGTAAAGTTGGCAATACCGCCACCGATAATCAAGACCTTGCCTTCTGGATGGGGTTCGCCGCGGGTCATCAAGTCCAGAATAGTCTTCGCGTACTCAAACGTTTGACCCTTCGTCGGTGCACCCGAGTATTCGCCATAGTTGGCTAGCTCGTGAGCAAACCATGAGCCGCAATAGCATCGCTGAGGTCATCGTTGCCGTTCATCGACCATCAGCTACAATACTCCACCAAGGAAACATGCGGACTATATGTATGACGGGACTTACGAGTACACAACAGAGGCACCGCCACCAGCCACCATGGTCCACACCCGGCCTTGTGCATTGAGTACCGTGAGCTTGAGCGAAGCGCCAGTGCTGGCGTCCAACTTTTGGATATATGCTTCCTCCTTGGTCAGATCGCGGCCAAAGGGCGCCGGAATACCATGGGGGGTCCGCGGTCCGCGAACGTTTTTGAGCCTTGGGAAGCGACGGATGTTTCACGACCTATAGCCCACTTGGCCCCGCAAAGATAATCGGCAGTTTGATCCAGTTTGGCGGCCATGTCGAGGAAGGCGATCGAAGGGGACCCATCGGCAGCCTCCATACATACAAGTGGGTTGATTTCGAGGTAGGTGTAGTGGAGATCGACGTACGTCGAGTAGAGTCTGGCCAAGAAGTCGACCAGTGCGTCCTGACGATGGGGAGGCACTGCAGCGAGAAGGCCGGTTTTGAGTTCGGCTCGGCTGGGGAGATCACCATCGACTGGGACGGTGATCTTGGCCGCTTTGGCATCGACATCGCCAATATCTACACCACCCTCGTGGGTGAAGAGGATCATGTCGCCCTCTCGTACGGAGTTAATGCATACGTATATTCACTGGCAGGGGAGAAAGACCAAGTTAGCCAGTGGCCAGCCATCACCATTAAGAAAATCATTATGAAAAAAAAGAAAGCGTTTGACTGACGTATCTGAGGGGTGGGAGCGAAAGGTTCGACGATGAAGGTATTCAAGGTGCCCACGACGCCTTCGACGTTGACCGGCTTGCCAGCGCGCTCCTGGATCCATGCCTTGGCTTCGGGCCAGGTCTTGTTGAGACCCAACAGACCGGCCTTGCCACGACGCTTGATGAGCTGGTCAGGCTTCACCACCAGTTTCTCCGTGAAGACCCAGGAGGGAAGACTGCTGTCGGCGGTGATTGACTTGGATTCCGGATCCCAGGAAATCTATTTATAGGCCAAAAAACAGCTTAGTCAGTACAGTACATAAGCCAATCACACTGAAACACCCTCCATCCAGTGCATGACATCATAATTAATGACGTCATCCATTCACTCAGCCATCCCGGCTTGCGAAGGGCAAACCCCTCATAATGTAAAAAGGCTTACCTGAGCGACTTTGACCTCCGGCGCCTTGAATTCCGGTCGAGCAGGGCAAGCCTGGCCGAATTGGGGTGCTCGCCCGAGGAAGTGGGCCACCAGCAACTTGGCGTCATACTCACGAATGGCTGAAAGGAGAGGGTAGAGAGACCCGGCCACAATGAGGTTGCAGATCGAAGGTACGAAAAAATGCGACTCGTCAGTCATGTGCTACAAACTGATAGGAACGGAGCAATGATACTAGCGAACAAACCTTTGGCAGACATGGGGCGAGAGTGTCTTAGTAGATGGATGGCACGTTGAACGCAAAGCGATTGGCGTAGCTGAGGTAGTGGTGGTATAAGGGGTGGGAGGCGAATGGATTTGTGTCGGAAATTGTTGGGAGTTGGGAGGAAAACAGCAAGGTCTTAACGGCGTGTCAAATCAGTCTCAGATAGAATTGGTAAAGTTGGACGATCGAAGACGGATTTCCACTCGGCTGCCCCAATCAATTGGATTTTTACATCACAAGTCCGATTATGTGGGGCACTGTACCGGCTGACCCCTGTAGAAAGGGGCCCAATTGTGACTGTGCGCATACATTTCGCACATTTCATGTAGGGTGTCCAGGAAAAATGTTTCGCGAAATTCATGTAGTCGTGAATTTTGTGTTACTGCGGTACCTTAAATCCAGAACGCCTTGACTTTGTTGCGCTGATCGTAGAAATGGATGTATAAAACATATTTATATCTAATCACTGCGTCTTATCGAGAAACATAGATGGGCTACATCTGCCAAATCCTTTTGGAATTTGGGAATTTGGGACTTATTTTATTTTATTTATTCTGAGAGGTGAGTCGTCACGCTAGCTAAAAAAGTGACCCAGAAGGAGTTGCCATCATATCCCCAACCTCAAGTTGATTCAATGCAGCTGAGCTTCAGTGGTGATGTGAGATGGGTACAGAAAAAATGGAGGAATTACAATCTGCTAGTCCTAGTGCTTGCTTTTTTTTTTTTTTTTTTATTCAGATTTGATTTAGCCCCTTGGAATAAGTATCTAGAATGTGTACAAACTGATTTTTCTGATGTGTGCAAGATTGGATTTAGGGGAGCAGAGATAAAGAGAAAGAAAGATAAAGAAAACAAAACAAAATGATTCAATGTGTGTGGTGATCCTCACCATGGTCTTCCTGCTGTCAAAATTGAGTTGAGGCTTGCAGGTTGGGAGATGAATTTTGTGATTGCTTCAAACACTGCCGGAGTTGCTTAATTTCCCAACAGCAAAAGATTCAGTTATAGATTGGTTTGAGATCTGATTAGCATTGTTGACACCCTATAAGGAACACCTCAAAACTTGATGAGCTCTGGGAGTAATCTTTTGCTGGATCAACAAGTTTCAGAGACCACAACATTACATCTATCCAAATCACTGAGAATATCATGTGAAATGGACCTGGTTAAACCACTTAGAGAGGAAATCAAGGTTACTCACCAGTGCAGGCACAAGGATGGGCAGTTATGTTACAATATGTTACAGCAGGGAATTTGGATAACATAATTTTTTTTAGTTATCCAGATTTTTTTTTTTGTACAGTAACTAATTTTTGGCTCTAAGTAAAGTAACTTATGGAAATATTTCTTTTTTTTTCTGAATGATAACGTAACTTTTGGAGGATATCTTTTTGGTAACTTGGTGTCAAAAAAATTACGGCCAGATATTGGATTTAGTCTAGTGTCACAGTGCGCAAACAGGTGACATATTTCCTTCCACGTCGCACTGACGTTTTCCACCCTTCCCCCGCGCAGGAAAGACGTCACCTCGCGCCGGTGAAAGGGCACCTGTCACAAAATACAGAAAATGTTGATGTCCGTTTTGGCTAGCCAACAGACATCATTGTGCAGCAGCAGAACACCAGTGTCCAACCACACCTTATTACCTCTGTGCGGGAAAGACATCACCTTGCGCTGGTGAAAGGTCACTTGTCACAGAATACAGACAATCCTTATGTCTGTTGGCTACATAGTCACATAGTCTTTTGCGTATCCACACAACTCAATTGGTCCCAGCACATTTCTCATTTCCTAATTCAAATTGGAGCACTGGTGAGTTGGAGACTTTTTCTGCATATCATTGTTACATCTCAAGCATCTAAATCCTGATCCCCACAGTATTTGTCTAAATATATCAGTGGTAGTGCTGTGGTTAAATCTGGTATAGGCAAATCATCACTACCTTACAGATTTGCATGTATGCTGACATAAATGCTTCATTCATGGCAAGAATCATTGGCCATCAAGTCAACAGTCCCTAAAATCCACGACTTTGGAGTCTCTCACCATGCCTCAGGATCGAGTTGTGTGTGTCACGGTGCTCTTGTTCATCCATCCACCAAATCTAAGCATCTCGCATCCGATCATTCTCCCAAACCTGCTCGTATCTTCACAGACGTTCCACCCTCCAAACCACTGCAAATTAATCAGGATAATAAAATGGGACACGCAGGACCTTCTCCGCTTCGAAAAAGTACCAGCAGTATGAATGGTATGTAATTTGTGGTTTTCTTTACATCCTGAACCATCACTGATCTATTTCTATTTCCAGAGGTCATAATGTTCTTTCTTATGTGGCTTTATCTAGTTTGCGGTCTCAGCCAAGAGAAGTGCCGCATTGCTCGAGATTATATTTTGGCTATTGTTTATACTTTTACTCGTCCAGAAGAGGATCTCAAGATTGTAATGGCAAAGGACGTCCGCACCATACTTAAACGTCTTAACTTGAATCCCGAATTTACGACCTACATATGCTGCCCAAAGTGTTATTCGCTCTATCCACTTGAAACTGAGCAGACTCGTTGTCTCTACCAAACGACTTCCCAAGCTGCAGTGTGCGATCACGATCTCCTCAAGAATCGAGTACTTTGCCCGCGTGGTATTCTACCATGGGTCCAACCACGAACCGTTTATCAGCCTCACACACAATATAAGAGGGTGTTTGTCGCCCAAGATTTTCAAGAATGGCTATCTTGGTTTCTTTCCTTGCCTCAAATTGAAAAATCCATCGAAGACTGGACCAACCAAGTACGCAAAAACCCATTGGACTCAGTATTTGATTACCAGCAATCAAAAGCCTGGAAGAAGACCAATCCGTATAAAATCGAACCTAACGCTCGAGGAAGTTTTCTGAAGTTAACTTTCTCATTATTTGTTGATTGGTTCAATCCCTTTGGGAATAAACTTGCCGGGAGACAAGCCTCATTTGGTGTATTAGCTCTTACATGCCTTGATTTGCCTCCTCATCTTCACCATCAAACCCAACATTTGTTTCTTGCTGGGATCATACCAGGCCCAAAAGAACCAGACATGATAACCATGTCAAATATCCTCAAGCCCCTTGTCGATGAACTTCTCCTTTTGAATGATGGAATGCGAATGTCAACTTTCAAGTTTCCCAACGGTCAAAAAGTGCGTGTGAGATTGGGAGCTCTCATTGGCGATGTCGTTGCAACACGCAAGGTTGCCGGTTTTGCCTCCCATGCGGCAACCAAATTTTGCTCGTATTGTTTTTGTCCAAAGCAAGAACTCAGTCAGCTCCGCCTTGGGAAGTTAAGAGTTGGACCAGCCACTATATCTCAGTCTCTCCGATGGAGAGAAGCCTCGACACTCGATACAAAAGACAAGATTTTCAAAGAATATGGTGTTCGATGGTCCGAGCTCAACCAATTACCATATTGGGACCCAGTCAACCATGTTGTCCTTGGCGTCATGCACAACTGGTATGAAGGTGTGCTACAGCATCACTTCCAAATTTGATGGGGCTTCAACATCATAACTAAAGATCAGGCTTCTGAAAATACAAGCAAGGACAAATCAGACTCAGACAACATCCCAGATGAAAATTCAACTTTGACAATTACTGAGAAGGAAAACCTTCAGAAACTACTACCGAAAGTCGTTGTTCCACCAGGAATTGCTGCAGTACCCAAAGGCGTGGGTACTGCAAGCAATGGTAAACTAAAGGCCAGCGAATGGCATTCCCTTTTTTCCAAGCATCTTCCTCTTGTGGCTCTTGAAGCGTTTGGTAATATGTGGTCTGCTGGAAACCGTGAACGAAAGATATCTATTCTTAACAACTTATGCAGCTTAGTAGAATGCACCCACTTTGTCGAATGCAAGTCAATCACTGAAGAAACCTGTGCCAAGTTTGAAATCAATTATGCCTCATACTGCAGGACTTCTGAGAAACTTTTTGAGGGCATCTCCATCCAACCAAATCACCATTACGCTCTTCACATTGGTCAGCTCTCCAGATTTTTGGGACCTCTAATCAGTTTATCCGAATTCGGAGGTGAAAGATTAAACGGGTTTCTTCAAAGCATTTCAACAAACAACTTAATTGGTATGTTTTTCATTTATATGATCGGTTGCAATAATGTTACTGACTGATTTAAGTTGTTCATCAACCTGAGAAATAGGTCAAATGGAAAGATCAATGACAAAAAGGTTCTGCCAGATTCAACGACTAGCTCACAAAAAAGAATTCTCCAAACTCAGTACAGTTGCGCCAATTCAAGAAGTCAATATGTATCTCGATTTGGAAATATATGACGTCTTACTTGCCCACCTGAGAAAAACTCATAGCGACTTGCGAGATTACAGGGACATGCCACGTCCGATTGAGGCAAAGATTCTTACTCGAAATGTGCAAAAGATCAACCCAGCCGACATCAACCACAAAATACGAGTTTCAACTAAGAAACCTCGCAATGGAATTTGGTGGGATTGCGATGGTCAACGATCATTTGGATTCGTAATTGACATCATAAGGGTCCCAGAGATTGATGTGGGGACTACACAAGTTGTGATTAAAAGGACCGATTTGGTCAACCTTGCACACATGGCCAATGTCGAGCCAGAATGGGTGCCAATACTTTCTCGAATGAAAGTGGAAGTGGGATATGTAGCTCCTGCATGCTATAATCTCATTCAGGCAAGTTCAATTGGGGGACACTGTGTGTACCGAGAGATATCAGTGGGAACAGTGGGCAACAAGCACACCCTTGTTCTTTGGATGGCTGTAGATTATTTAACTGATTTAGACCCGGACCCAATGGAGTTGCTCTCCATGGTTGTTGACTGATTTTACTCTAGTCTCATCTTGTATCTTTTAATTTTTTATCTTAATCTTGAAATCACATTTCTTTCCTCAACACAAAAAATACGGTTAAATCTTCATGTGCCAACCTAGAGCCTGATTGTGGGGAAGAAAACTCAGGATACATTATGTCGAGCACCCTCCTGTGGTCCCTGCTTATCAGCCTATGGTTTGCACTTGATGTTTTCCACTGAAACATACTCAAATAAGCCAGACACGCTTGTTCACAAATTCATGGGACATTTAAGGAGTGACAGCTTGCATAACTTCAGACAAAGTAACAATGTACCCTCGGCATAAGAGGCATAATGATTGATCATGATAAGACATGTTGACAACTACGCCTTGGCATACCAGGGGGAAGAG
>SMGU01009849.1:0-11007 GCA_004348175.1 Puccinia novopanici
CAATGGTTCAGCTGCTCACAAAACATGGATTTTGTGAGCAGATATCCATTAGCAAAGAATCTGTATGTTACGTCTGACAAGAGGCCGCCTTGATAGACCTGGTTCCCGCGCGGCGATTCAAGAGCCTTTACGCCATCCATTGAGTTTGGAAGGTGAAGTGTTCTTGGCCTTTCATGAAAGAGGACGATATGACAAAAAGACCACAGCTGAACCAGAAGAAACAACCCATAAGTTTCCCCATAAGCTAAGAGAGTACAAAAGGAGAGGGAAAGAAAAGACCAACTCATTCCAGTGGAACAGATCAGTGATGAACTGGTCACCTGTTGTTTGCTTGTTGGTCAAATAACCAACCTCATCTAAAACCATCTTGCGATAATAGCTTGTCCGGTCAGCATTTATATGCGGGGTGGATTTTTGTCACAGGTTCCACAGGCTCTTGCATTGGGTTTCCCGACGGAATACCAACCTGGCGCAAATACACAATCCGCAATAATCATTAAAGACTGGAAAATAACATAAAAGGGCCAAAAAGACGAAAATATTTTACGGACCCTCATTTTAAACAATCCAGCTTGTGGATTCTTCAAAACTTCCGCGCGAAATACCTGTTTTGACAGGGGATCTGGTTTTTTGGCTTCTGGCCATGGGTGTTCGTGCACACCCTTGTGCCGCATTAGTCCCAACCGGTGTCGGTGTTGATATCAAAGCGCGTCATTGTCCCACGGCAAGCTTGATGGTAACCTTTCCTGGAACTTTCAGCGGCGCCACGACATGTCGGCTTACTAATTTCAGAAAAGGAAAATATAAGATATGCAAAAAGTCTTGAGAGAAAAAAAAAGAGAAAAAAATAAAGAAAAAAAACATACCTTTTGAGAAAGTTTTGGATCCCATTGGAGCCTGTGGGTGGGCTCCCAGCCCACTCACACTCAGGATTGTCGCAGACCATTACCCCCAGGCAGTATTCGGCGGATTTTCCAGTTGCTTCCTTTGGGCGTCTCTGTGCACGTTCTCTTGGTGAATCCAACGGAACCAAAGTTCGTCACGGTTTTGCCAGGTAGTTTGACAAAAATAGTGTATCCGTTGGGATACAAAGGATAACCCTGCGAGTCCAGGGTATAGTCGTGATCAATGAATGTCAAAAACCCACTCATCTCGTGCGGAATGAACCATTCTTTGGTGCCGTGGGGGGAATAGATGGGGAGCGTGTTTCTTCTTGATGGCTTTGGATTTATCATCCATGGATGGTGGTTTTTCGGAACTCTTCAACATTTTGGTGGGATTTGGGTTGTTGTAGGTGATTCTGATGGATGAGGAAGTTTGGAGTGGGAGCGGCGGGAAAAAAAGGATAAGGGTTGTAAAATTGTGTGTGCACACTTAAGCTTGCGGGTTTTTGAGAGCCTTGCGTTGCGAAGCATAAAGCTATGCAATATGAAGCACTGCATTTTTCTCTGCTGCGGTGGGTTTTGATGAAATTGTGTAGTTATTTGCAAGGTATGCTAAAAATGGTTTGCAAAACTGTGAAAGGCCGGACGGGATGTAGTTTTTCAAAGCTTTGTTTACAAGGCATTGAAATCTGAGACGGAAAAATAGTCAAAAGCTTTGCAAAAATATGAACATCACGGGAAACTCATATTTTTGCAAAGGATAAGATTTGCAAAGCAAAGTCTTTGCAAAAAATACTTTGCAAAATTATCCTACCCCTTTAATAATTATTATTTATAGGAATCAACCCTTTCATGTACCAAACCAACCTTAAATCAATCACTCATAGCACAACTAGTGCTCTCAAAACACTTTGTTAGTAGCATAGAGGCTGACAGTCACAGTGCCCTTTAGAAGAAAATACAAGGTTTCCAAATATGTATTTACTCATAAAAATGACATACCCATGAAAAATAAAGAATTAAGTAAATAAAATAAAATACTTTTGATAAAGCTGATCCCATGGGAAATGAGAAATCATTCCCATAGAAATTTCATCATGATATAAGATTCACTAACCCAGGAAGATCCACTGATTAGCTTGAGAAAGACTGTAATATAAATGTCAAATAGATCATCTAAAGAAAACTACTGCTGTGAACCTGAGCTGTTACTGATCCCACATCCTCAAGATCTTCACAGAAAAGCTCCATACTGTCCACCAGCACTCTGAATTTGACTCAGAAGTCTGGTTGTTGGTGCCACCAGTAGGTGTGCACCAGGGTGCGCCCGCCCCGCATGCACGCACCCAGATGCGCAATTTTGCCAAAAACTGCTGGTGGCGCGCACCCACCTAAACCTTATAAACCTTAGTTTGGTTGGCCTTTTGCCTCCTTTCGTGGCCCGATTTTTTTTTTGTTAAGTGCTATAATACCAGGTTGAGCATCATCAAAAGTGACTTTAACGGGGGTACCCAAGCGGGTACCCGTCACTTCGTGGAAAATGATGTACGTACATCATCACATGAAAAAAAAAAAAAAAAAAAAAAAAAAAAAAAAAAAACTGCCATAAAACCTTAGATAAGTGCTTTGGAGCCCTTGCCCGTATGCCTCAATTGCACCAGCCAAAGGCGCGCACCTTTGGGGGCCATAATGGTGCCTGCCGGCGTGCACCTTTTCAAATGTGGCACTGACAACACTACTCAGAAGCCCAAAACAGACTTAAAAGCAGCCTGTCTGCCCTTGTAACTGTTTCCCCAGCAGTTTTAGACCCAGAATCAAGATTTATTCAGTACCACCTCTAAGAATTAACTAGTAAGTAGTCTTATAAATCATCCCAGTGTCTCAAAAACTTCTTGTAATTTGTCACAGCACCCTCAGAAACCCTGCCTGTGCCCTGCTGGAAGAACTTACTCCTAGAAGTGGAATTATCAGTGAGTAATTCCCCTTGAATTTCTTCCCTTTATCCAACCAACTCCCTAGGCACCCAGAAAAATCTTCTTGAAGGCCCCAGAAGATCGGGTTATCCCAAAATACCCCAGACTCACATCTGGTCCTGATATCTAGAGGGAACCCCAAAAAACCCCTGCCTGCAGGCCCCTCCTGAATTTTACTCCAAATCCATTTTTTGGCCATTTCATGTGGCCATACTATTTAGTTTTTCTAACATCTGGAAATACTATAACCTTCCAAAAACAAATCAAAACTACCAACAAATCCCAAAAACAAGTCTCTCCTATTTTTATTTGATCTTTGCAGCCTGTGTAGCTAGAAGACATCAGCCCTTGGCATCACGGTGGCTGACACCTTTTTTAGGTGAATGATCTTTCCTTTTCATTTGATTCTTATTCCTAATGGCAGATTTACATATAATTCCTTATAAATGGGGCTGTATAGGTACATGGAACTGACATCAAAGGTTTCCATACAGAATTTGTGTTTTTTTGACAGGGAGATTAACATTCAGAGGGTATTGAGTGATTTGGTTGGTGCATACATGTCATTTCAGCCAATCTCAATTTTTTGGTTAAACCCTTGTGCAACCACTATTGCCTTTTTTTTCTTCATTGCTGATGAAATCAGTTTCTTACTCACCAATTTTCAGAACAATCTGATTAAGTATCAAGTCTATGTTGGTCTTCTTTTCAGCTTCTTTCCAGGTAGGTTTTGGAATTCTGGGAATATCCCTGAAGAAGACTAAATGATCTGTTGTTCTCTAGGTGACCATACTAACCAATCACCACTCACAGATGGATAACTCAGAAGCTTGCCTTACTGTGACCTCTTGGACAGCTTTTTCCTGTATTATTTTGGGAAAAGAACAAGATCATTGGCACCAAATGGATATAATTTGTTTGGGTCAACATCAACAGAGTATAGGCTGGTGATTTGTGCTCTTGGTGCACACTTGTTTGGTATCCAATGTGGGACTCCTGTGGTAAAATTAATAATATTTGGAAAAGATCATCTTATTGGGAATTCCATTGCACAACTAAGTTAAAATATATTAAAAATGACAGGTTGTTTGAAAGATATGCCCCTCTAATAGTACTACAGGAATATAAGGAATCTTGAATTAATATTTAAATAGAGATTGCTGATTTCGTGACAGATTTACTATGTATATTAGCCTCTATCAAACCTAGCTGACCCTTATCAATATGCTTGCAGACCTCTTAAAATTTCAGATAACAGATAAATAATCCAGTGTGGTTGAATATGTGAAATGACAACCCTTCCCAAGGGTAATTTCAAAATTGAGCAGGGGTCATTTGTTACTTTTTCAAAATTTGATCAAACTGTGCCAAACTGAGAATCCTCAGCCAAAAAAAAAAAAAGTGTCACACTTAGCAAAAATCATGGGAGAATTTTTTTCTGAGTTTTAGGTTTGCTGCCATGGAAGGCCTGGCGGGCCTTACAAGGGCTTTGGATGGGCCATCCCCAAATACACATTGATCTAGCATTGAAGATCATGAGCTTTCCTGAACACCCTTTGATGCTGGCCCAATTTGCTTTTGTTTAAGGCCCAGATCAGGCCTGGCTTGTGCCCTCTGGGCTTTCCAGGCCTACCAAACAAAAACTCAGAAAAAAAAATCTCCCATGGTTTTTGCTCAGTTTGGCATTTTTTTTTTTTTTTTTTTTTTTGGCTGAGGATGCTCAGTTTGACACAGTTTGATCCAATTTTGAAAAAGTACCAAATTCCCCCACCCAATTTTTGAAATTCCCCTTGCAGGGAAATTTCAAATGTTTGTAATGTAATCTCAGGGTCTCTGCCTATCTTGTCACTTTGCTCCTTCCCTATTTTTACTCCTGGAATAATTATTTCCCTCTGCCACTTTTCCAAATACTGAATTCCAACACTCTTATATGGAAGTATTCCACCCTTAAAAAACTTAAATACTCTCAGAAAATACTTAACCTTATTATTCTACCTAACCTCTGTTCCAATCCCGGTCAAGAAAAATAGTTTCCCAGTCATGGTAAGTGCTTTGTTCCAATCCTTGTTGAGACAAATGTTTCCCAGTGGTGGTAAGTCCTCCTTTCCAATACTGGTTGATAAATAAAGCTTCCCAGCACTGCAAAAAAAACTTGATCAACTGCCTGCAGTTGACATTCAGCATGCTCAAGCCAAGCTGCCATCCAAACTCCACATGTTTGCATATGTAGATTTTTGGCACAGTCACTGTGCAGTGTGCACAGTGACTGTGAATTCAAGCTTGGTTGAATCAATATTGGAGAAAGGTTTTAGTAACACCACAAGCTTCCTTGGAATTTCAGCATGTCAACTGCAGGCATTTGAGCATGTTTTCCCACAGTGCAGTGTCACCCATCTGCTTTTCCAATCCTGGTTGAAACCAAAAAATGTCACCCAGTCTTGTCATGTCTTTGGTTCCAATCCCAATGAATTAATAAACCTTAAATCCAAAACATGTCCTCTGTTCTAATCTTAAACAAGACATATTCCTTCAACAAAACCTGTGTCCTTTGTTCCAATCCTATCCAAGACATGCCTAGAAAAACAATTTCTTCCATTCAAGTCCCTGTCAATGCATCCATATGATATTACTTTTTTTACATCCAAATTGCATATAGATCCTAGCTCATCATATCCCTTTGTCCTCCTCTTAATGTCTTGTGCGTGCAACTATCTAGTCACAATACCTCTGAAATGTGCTTTTGGCATGATGGGACATCACAAAAACTCCCCTTTTCCTGTTACAGGGTGTAACAGATGATGAATGAATCTGAAAGAATGCCTGCTGGTTAATAACTTTTATTTATTTATTTATTAAACAAATGGTCAACCCATGTTTTGGGGAGTTCACTTGGGCAGTACATTCTATCTTCCAAGTGCAGATAATTCCAAAAAAAAAAAAAATTGGTTGAGTGCATTCAAATTAATGTGGGATGAAAACATCCTATTCACCATTGGTCTAGTTCAAATGGTTTGGTATTCTGGTCCATCTCATGAAAGAAATAGTGGGCCCCTCAATGACACAGGTATTCCAACAAAAATACACCAAAAAATCTCAACCCATTGTGAGAATGTTTACCTGCAGATACAAGAAGAACTCAATTTTTAATTTCAAAAAAAAAAAAAAAAAAAAAAAAATTGGTCATCCAGAGATCTTTATTCCCTCTCAGCTGAATGGAAAACATGAATATGTGGATTATCTAGATAAACAAAAACCTATGATGGCTGACCTGAAAAATTTCATCAACCACTTCCATTAAATTATGATTTTCCTCCATGATCAGTTGTTTTAAAGATTGATTTGTGCCACCTTTCAGATAATATTTTCAGGCCAAAATTCTGACTGAATTCATTCAAATATTGTTTAATGAAAGTAGGAAGACTAGAAGACAGGTGTTCACTCCCCACTTCCATAAATTCTTCCAAACCTCTTTATTTTTTATTTTTCTCTACTTTCTGCAAAATGATTTGACTGCCTGTTGAAGTCAACTTTGAAACCCACCAGTATAATATATATTAATAAATTTGTCCATCATTTTATTATATGTAATACACAGATAAATGTAGGCCAGAATTAAGTGGAAGTGAATTGCATTTTTTTACATGCTTTGATTGGTAAATATGAATGCTTAAACAAGCTCCATAAAGTTACAGTCAATGAATAATTCACAAAAAGAGACAGAGCTGCACAGGAAGTACTGAAGATTTTCCTCACTTTGACACCAAAAATCATATGCTATGGGGATATATCCCATGCCATCAACCTCATGGGGTCCTAGCTAGGACTTCAGTACTGGGAACTATTTATAAATTATTTAGGAGTAAGATCGCCATTGCCAAGAAAGATTCCACCCCTGATTCAACCAGAAACTTTACCAGTCCAATTTTGATATCCAGCCTCCCCTCTAACACCAGCAGTATATAAGCCTCTTTTTTTTAAAAAAAAAAAAAAAAAATCCTTACACAGTTTCATGGCCTGTGTACCTCATTCAACTCTAGCCACAATTCCATGGTATATTTCAAAAATTTGCTGAGCTTGCACGACCTGGAACTTCCAAAGCTGAAGCCAATTTTACACCTGCCCCTTGGTTCAACCCAGGTGACCTAGGATCAGGTTGACCAGGCTTAGTTTGCTGGCTGTGTCAGTTGACAACATTGTTGATAATTCCCAAGAGGTAGCAAGGAATTGGACCAAACAACAGAGACTAATCTCAAGGAACTCACTTGACATCTTGCTATAAAATGAGCACCTCACTAAACAAACAAACAAAAAATAAAAAAACACAAGCTGGTTTTAGGTAGAATTTTATCTTAAAATCAAGAGGAACATGTGCCCATAAAACAAGAATGCAAGTTCTTGCATAAGCTGCAAGAAGATATTGGGTGCAAGGGGGGACCTGCAAGATACTTGAATACTGAGAAAACCAAGAAAGAAAAAAATCCAGCACTTACCAAGATGGCCCACCATTTATTTACTTGCCATAAACACACCATCCCACAAATTTATTTCTCCCAAGTGAGCCTCTGGCCGCACTCCTCACTCGACACAAAAATATGTGGAGGAGCTCTATGGTGTCTTAAGGGGCAACACACCACAACCTCTCACTATGGCCTTGTAGCTCCAATCTCTTGATGTCCTTTTTTTTCTCTCAAAAACCCAGGACGAAATTGTCATCACCCCTTTCGCGTCTATTTTAACTTGTGAGAAGAAGTGTGAAAGTTGGTGAAGGCAGGCCCTCCATCACAGCACAGAAAATTTTGCGCATCTTACAATGATGACCTTGCGTCGGAGGACACATCAGTGCCTCACACAAACTCAGTTTCAAATGGCTGTGTCAGGCGGTTCTTTAGCGCACCAGGAGATCCCACAGTGGTTTCCTGCGACCATTGTATGATGCTGCTGGCGGAATCTCCGCCCGAGAATTGGAGAGCTATGGGCGTTCGGACGAATACGAGTTTCGGAAAATGGACACAAGGATATATATCCAGAACCAAGTAGTTACGATAAGAAAAAAAAAAGAAAGTGAAGACCAATTACAAGTATACAAAGAGGAATAAAACCCTTATGCTGATCTTCGTTCAGCAACTCGAGGCTCCCAACTCTGGACCTTAGGAATGGTGGTGGAATAGGTCTTGAAGGCGCCCCTAGTCCCCGTGATATTCTCGACGTGCGGCTACGAGATAAAAAAAAAAAGAAAAACACAAGGTTAGCGATGGAGGAGGAAAAAAAAAAAAGCACGACAGGCAAGAGCGGATTCGAAGTACAGTTTGCCAAGGTTGACGAGATTGGATGACGACGGGATCGAGGTGAGGCGGATCTTTTCGGATATGTTGGAGCCACGAGTGCCATTCGGGAGGGACTTGACTGGCATTAAAGTCGTGTGCTTTGTAGTCCACCCATCGGTTCCTGAACATGGATTCCGACGGGTCTTCGAAGTACTTGTTTCCGTGTCTACACGCACCATCACCATACCAGGATCCAGCCCCGATCAAACAGTCAACATCTCCAACCGTACCAAACTCGCAAAACACACACACACACTTGTTTGTTTTTGCTTGAAAAGTGCGAGTGTCACCAGAAGAGAGAAACAAGAGAAAGCAAACTCAACTCGTCTACACCTCTAAGAGTGCCAGATTTCGGGTCGCAAATATACCACAACTGTCGAATGTACTCCTGTGACAAGACACCCCCAAAATGGGTTGAGTAACCATGCATGTGTGTTGGTGGCAGGGAGAGAGATAGGAATCGACTGACCCTGGGACCGAGCGCCAGGAAGTTTTTGATGGTTCGGGCGAGACTGGGAGTGGCCATGACCGGAATGACACAAGCGGGTTGTGGTGGTGGAAGTTGCTGTTCGAACTTCGGAATTGAATGCGGACGAAATGTATGATGAGTCCCGTTTGGAGTGTCACGCTAATTGGAGTATCGCCACCCGGCGGGGCCCCGGGCCGAGTTCAGCCGGCTGCTGCTCGGATTCGGAACTGATTGGCGGAGACTCCCCCAGAAATGGGTGCCGGCAAACACTGTGCCAAAACCAACGGGCTCATGACAACTCCTCATCCAAAAAAAAATTGGTTGCGGTAAACATGTCATTTAAATTGGCACATACAAAACAGAGGGAAAAGCACTCGGAAGAATATGACTTTTTGGCCAATTCACACAAAATACAAAATCATTGGAATCATGCAAATTGTTAAATAATTGAACCAGCAAAACTCTTCGTGAATCTCACCCAATGGATCACAAAGATATGGAATTGGTAAGCTTATTAGCCCTCAGCAGAGTTTGGTGAAGCACCAAGCATGCACTTGGATACAACAGGACGAGTGTTGAATAAATAGGCACTTCAACCATGATTATCAAAAAGTTACACAATTTCACAAATGGCATATTGGAATTATCTTTCAGTTTGAAAAATGAAATATACAACGGATTTGAGTAGCAATCGGGGCTCTAGTGGCCGAGGCCTCTAGGAAGAAGAAAAAAAAAATCCAACCGCCGACATTGCTTACTTAGATAAGAGCTAATCCAACGGTGGAAACGGCGGTCAAACCGAGCAGAGCACGGTGTATCCTGGATAAAAAAAAATCTTCTTTGAGTAACTAAGTCTGGGAGGAGGAGGGGAAAAATGATGTTGATCGGCTTACCAGCAGTGTAACTCGTTTTGAGATCAAGGACTGAGCAGTCGGGATCATAAGTTAACTAATCTACAGGCCCAACAACAGAGTTTGGAAATGTGAATGTCTTACGGTATCCCATGTCCCACGCTAGATGCCTGATTCCGTTGAATGTATGATACGAGAAGGGTAATGCCACAACAGCTTTTCCGGCAACCTAGGTAAATCATATGGACATGGTATGGATAAGCTAGCAAGACCAACAAACGACGTGCATGTATTGAGGTGCCGTTTTACCTTGGCCCATTCAGGACTCGATGCCACAACTTGCACAACAGTATCTGAATCCAACGGAAAGCTGCTAGGCATAGCCATGTACCCCAAGGCGTACGCGTAAAACCCTACAATTGTCCCAGCAAGTTCAGTGGTGTGTTACTTTGACTAATTTTGAGGGTTTTTTTTGTTCAATTCCCGAACTAACCAACTGATAAAGCGCAACCGGTAACTCGGTTGGCGATACTGAGAGCCAGGTCAACTAGATATTTGAAGGAAGGAGAAGCATTGAGCAAGTTGGTTCAAAGCGAGAGAAAATAGTAAAGGGGGGCGTGTAATCACCTGCGGTTCGTAGATAGTGAAGTGGGGAGATGAGGGACGGAGCTTTCGTTGCTCATTGAGCAACTTGAGTGCATCCTCTTCAGAGCATTTGAGTGTCTTGGAGCTCGCAAACCTACGAGAAATAACCGAGCTGTCGGTCAACTTATGTTAAAAGGAAAAAAAGGGAACACGATGGTACAGATTTCTGGGCATACCTTTGTTGATGAAGGCCTGACAAGCTTCCCAAGACCGGCGACTTGAAGCAGGTTGTCTGGACGCCCAGTCGGCTGACGGGCTTGAGCGAGGCTACGGCAGTAAGGGGAGAATGCAGGTGAGAATTGGTTCAGCTACCAAGATGAATACGAGGATAAAAGCTTACTACGAAGGAAGGCCTGATGAAGCATTGTTGGGCTGATCGTGTTCTGGGGATTCGTTTGTTTGGTTTGAAGTCGATCGTGTTGACCAATCCCAGGCTGGTTGATTGGTCATCGACTCCCGGTGAGTCACGGGTACCCACGGGC
The DNA here is from genome assembly GCA_004348175.1 of Puccinia novopanici. Classification (NCBI taxonomy): domain Eukaryota; kingdom Fungi; phylum Basidiomycota; class Pucciniomycetes; order Pucciniales; family Pucciniaceae; genus Puccinia; species Puccinia novopanici. The sequence continues at coordinate 10,629 of SMGU01009849.1, forward strand.
CCGACAGGGTAATTTCTTGGTCTCGACTCTCAACTCGATCCTCTCATTTTTATGAGTTAGACCAGCCCCTCCGCCGGCAAGACACCACGACGTGGACCAGCACCCGGGCCGGCCTCGAAGCCCCAGCGGCCTCCGGTTGGTTGACAATAGTGTTCAGCTTTCTACTCTAGCTGGTAAATCAAGAAGTCAATCATGAAGCGCAAAAAAAGAAAAGAAAACAAAACAAAACGAGCAGTTCCCAACCGTAAGCTTTGTGGGAACTGCTCATTTATTTGTGTTTCGAAGGTCTTGCTCCCATACATGGATGGTCGAAGATGGACCCTTTCACGGCGGAGAAAACAACATGATGAAGTCGGAAACTCAAGAGAGAAATGGAAAG
>SMGU01009850.1:0-19082 GCA_004348175.1 Puccinia novopanici
AATTTTTGGCTGGAGCCCGCCCAAGGGCAGCCCGACTGCCAAACGAGATCGGGGCAGGCCAGCATTTGGAGAGAATTGGTCCGGCCCGACCCGTCCAGTAAGTTCTCAGGCGTCCTCGGGCTGGCCAATTGGCAGCCCGGGCCCACCCGATGGGCATCCTTAGGGCCCGCATACTGACATGTGACCGATTACCCGCGTACCCGCGACAGGACTGTGACAGCCGTTGGCGTCCCCGCCGAGGCTTGCCGCCGGTTCTTCGCCAGCATGCTCGGCCGCAACACACCAAGCATGTCCACCTCAACAGTCTCCCCCACCGAATATGTGCCCCGTCACAAGTTCCCAGTTCTCGATACCGACCCACACTTCAAACGGGTCATCAGGTACATGCGCTCCTCCGATCTCGCTGCCTGGCTAGGCTTCACCGTCGGCGTACCAGGTTTACTCTACGCTTGGGGTCTGCTCGTCTTCTTCCTATATATATATATCTTATTATGATGATACTCATTCTCATGCCATTCTTCCCAAAAGATCTCAGTGATAGGATACCCGTCCGTCATGTCAAAACCCAACCCCGATTCTATGGTCTCGGTACCTGGTTGGGCTTTTGCGGAGGTTTCTTGATGGCCTACGAACGAGGAGCAAGTAAGTTAATCGGAAACCACAACTCAGCCTTCGATCTCATTGCCCCCCCCCCTTTTTTTTATTAGATCGATTTTTAGGTTGGACTGAAAACGAACGTGAACAAAAGATGCAACATGAGGAATTCACTCAGATCGCCAGGTCCGGTGAGTGGTAGTATGTAGCAGTGTGGTTGGAGAAGGCAAGTTGATAATGGAACTCATGTTGACGCAGGTCGCCCCATCTGGGGTGAATCTACCATCCAACCTTGGATCCAAACCGTCGCTCATCACAACTCACAATTCGCGCACCTGAAATTCTCCACAATTCCCTGGTTCAACTTTGTCAAGTTGAGTCTCAGCCTTGTATTTTCATTGCATTTCTTTCCAAGAGGGTCATTCTAATCGAAACGTGATGTCTACATCCACCAGCCATCCGTACCATGGTGTTGATGTGTCGCAATATTACAATGATGCCAAGGTGTGGAGACAAGAAAATGGATTAGAAAATTAAGCTTCATCCCCCATTCAAATGTACCCCCCCTTTTTTTTCTCAACTTGCACCTATATCATTGCTTTCCTTGTAAATCCAACTTGATCAACCCTTGCCACCTGCCTCAGAGTTGATCTTATTTCAAAAATCAGACTCATCAAGTCCAACTTGGAGAAAAAAGGAAATGATTTTGTTGGACCAAGATGCACCTGTAGAGCAACTCAAAACCCTGATGGCAGAAGGAGCTCAGTCATGGACGGTTGACTGAAGAGCCCGTGATGTGTTATATGCTTCAAGAGCCATGAGTACACATCAAGACAACTTGGTTGTATGAGTCTCTTGATCAAGGTCCTAACTCATTCAGCAGCAGCAGCCTTGTTGCCTCATGGAGCTGGTTAGTGAACGCCTGCCGTTGCCACTTAGCTCCACAGTGGTTTAATGAGCTGGGCCTTCAACAGGCGCTGAATCCTGATCCAGCGAGGGGCTTAGTCAAGCAGGGGGTCAGATGAGACCCCCCGCAGGGGCTCCATCTAATTTCTACTCCACATTTCTTCCCACAGGAAACAGAAAAACCTGAGCAGAACAACTACATACTATCGACTGGAAGCGGAGATGACTCGGATACTCGAACGACTAGCCTTCTGGAGGAAGAAACAACCAAAACCAGAACTAAACAGGAACAGAAACAACAGCACCTCAAAACCAATTCCACCCATCACAACAGCACCCACATCTGTAACACGCACTCATCAACCTGAACAACCCACACCCGCTAGCTTTCTCGTGCCTGACCTCGACGACATCAGGCCATTCGTGACTAGTACCTCCAACCCAATCTCGATGAGAGACCTGCTTAAAGCAATCTCATCCAACAACCCACTCCAGCAGATGATACTCAACAATCATGAGCCTCCACAGTCATCCCACCAACTCAACGTGCAACTGAAGTATAACAGCATCAAAACGAAACGAAAACGAGGTGACGACCTCGAGCATGACCAACTATCCCTTCAATCAAACCAGTTCAACTCATTCTCTACCTCCAACTCTCTCAACCATCCAGGCACTATCTGTCAGGCAACTCATCTCCCTCTCCCTGCGGGTAGTCAGTGCAAGAAACCTAAACTGATCAACATGCCTACCAACGAGAATACCAACCGTCCACCAACACAACCCCATCGTCCTTCTTCTGCCCCTCAACCCATTCTCGGTCTGCCCTCTCACATCTGGTATCAGATCTTTCTGTACAACCAACTCGCCACCATTCAAGCCCTCATCCCCGAGCATCCATCATCTATACCCCCTGATGAATCATCATCAACCATCCATTCGACCAACTCGATTCGACCCCCCAAGGTACTCACTAGTCAGCTTAAACTCGCCCTGGAAGCCCAGCAGAACCGTCACGCCCTAATTGGTATCTGCAAGACTCTCAGCCCCATTGCCAGGAAGGCTGCCTGGTCTACCCTTGTCTTGGGTACCCCCAGGATGGTCGACCGGATTGCCCAAAAATTCGAAGCCGACAGCCAACTCGCCACTCAGGTCCAGACCTGCATCATCTCCGTACTGCCCCCTCCTCCCCGTGTCAGAACGGGTCCAAAGTTCGACTCCCCTCGTCCCGCCGCCCCCACTCATAGTAGTCCGCTCATCCCGCGTACACCCAAGCAAACTGGTGCCAAATCCTCACATCCTTCCGTTCGAAGGCTCCAGCAACAGCCCGTCCAACAGAAGACCCCCCCTCATAACCGACAATCCTTACCTCTGGCTAGACAGGCTTTGATGGGCTCTAAATCATCGGCTCAAAAGTGTGAGAGGTTCCACTCAGTCCTCATTCCTTCCCTGCCACCCGACAAGAAACTAGTCACGAGTCGGAATACTAAGTTGAATTCTCTCTCGTCGTCCATCGATGCCCAAAGACGAGCCCGCAATGAGGCTGAAACCGGTGATGGTCCGATGATGGAGGAGGAGGACGAGGAAGAGTACCTGAATGAGATTGTGCTGGCGGGAAGTCTCCCCTCGCTGTTCCTATCGTTAGCCCGCTCCATGCGGGTCTGTTGTGTGCTCGGCGAGGAGCGGCTTGGGACACGCGGGCTCAAGTCGTTGAGCGTCCTGTCGGGCCTGCTCGGCGGTCTGGAGGAGTTGTACGTGGAAGGAGGCGGAATGTTCAACGACCTTGCAACGCTCGTTGACGGGCTTCGCTCGAGCACAATCCGTGGCAAGGGAGCCGCCCTCCGCACCATCTCGATCACCGGTGCCCATTCGACCCTCTCCTCCTTTCAAACCGGACCTCCTCCTGCTATTGAAAGTCGTCGAATTATATCCAACTCGTCTACAGAATCTGCTCGATCGACACTCTCCAATTTTCCGCTGCGCCAGTCCACCTCCTCGTTGGCTGCCAAACCAGTCCACAATCGCCTTTCGGTCGAGCATCTGATTCTCGGCCATGGGATGCCCTTGACGCCCGAGCGACTCCACTGGCTGGTTATCTCAGCCACTGGCTCTCCACCACGGGGACTGCGCAGTCTTAAGGTGTGTTTACAGGCGGAGCCAGAGCAGCCGAGTTTGTCTTCGTCGGTGAGCTCGAGCAGCTCTTGTGGGTCGAATGGCCGTCGGATGTTGAGTGGACGGGCGTTGTTGAGCCGGACGTTCGAGCGGGTGGGAGGAAGTCTTGAGTGGCTCGCGCTGGACGAGGACTGGAGTGCGCCTCTGACGGAGCGTGTGGGACGACGGGTTAGCTTTGCGGGGCAGCCAGGGGAGGGGGTGTTGGATGAGCCGATCGCGTTTTGTTCGCGTCTGATGGTACTGGCGCTACCGGACGGTCCTTTGTGCTCACCGGGCCTACTCGCGGTGCTCCCCTTCACGCTCCGGACGATGGAAATCTTTGAGCATGCGGGTCGGCCTGTCCCTGCGTCGTCCCTCGGCTCTGAACCCTCCTCCTCCTCCTCCGACACGTCCGGCTTCTCCCCCGACGACCTGTGGCTGGCTCACTCCCAGGCCGCCCTCTTCGGCCTCCACACCGTCCGCATCGTCGCTGACTCTCATAACCCCGCTTCCCCTATCTTTCGCAAATGGAAACGCTCCCCCTCTAATGGCCTCGATCACTTGCTGCGCGCTGGCGTTCTCTTCCGTTGGATCTCGGCTCCCTCTTCTTAGGCTCCACTTCTCTCTTTACATCTCCCCCCTATCTGAGCCTTGTATCTTGTCTTCTTCTTCATAATATCGTTCTTCTACTCTCTCTCCTTACCTTTTTCCCTGTTTCATCAATAATCCATACTTTTTCTTCCTCTCTTCCTTCCACTTCCATGAATCTTGACGCCTCCTAGAAGTATAAAATAGTCACAGTGAGTGGTTTTTTATTTTTATTTTCAGTGGCACTTATTCTGGTACCTAACTAACAGACTACCCTCTCCCTTTTGGTTTTAGAAAATCGGTCTTGGAAAAAAATGGAACTCAAGAGAGAAGAGGGTCTTACCACCCAACAATTTTTTTTTCTTGCCATATGCTCATCTTAAATCATCTCAACAGTCCATACTTGAACACCCACAGGAAGCTCGAAATTCGACGGATAATCATTGTCAATTCTTCTCTTGTTTCTTTCTTTCTCTTCACATAGGAATTTCCTTTTTTTCATTTTTTGCATCTACTTGGAGCTCTTATTTAATGTTGTTGTTGTTTTCACTACCGAATCTGTCATCTCGCGAGTCGCTCTTTTCTTCTTCTCGTTGTGTTGTCTGTCATTATAAGTCCTCTCTTCTCTGCTTTTTTCCATGTCATCACACACACTCTCTTTCTGCAGTGATGATCTTGGCTTGGACTCGAATGTGATTTTTTTTTTTTATATCTTTGTTGCTGTTACTTGAACAAGGAACCATGTTCGCGACCAAAGAAGAAGGGCTCTTGTGTGTGCTTATTCCCCACCGTCATATATAGACACCGTCATGTTGCATCTATTTGGATCATGACTAGTCCCCCATCGCCTCCTGTCATGCTCCTCACTGGGCGGGTGCAGTCTGGCACCATTTGCACACCCGCACATTTCTACCACGACCACAAACAATCAAACAAAAGTGTGTGTCACTGACGCCGCTGGTTTGCTGCCTCTTGTTGGCGGCAGTACTCATCACCCACGAAAGCTGGGTGTCACCCCTGCGACGATACATGCAGCTATATTATCGCTCGAAGCCCGGATAGTGCCTATGAGGCACACCCATAAAACCTGTAGCAAAACAGTCGCTCTGCGCCAACCGCAGGGAGGGACTCGCCTGAAAATAGGTTTTACTGCGCGAGTCCTCCCTGGGCATATGTAAAAAGGGCGATTGCGTGAGAGCTTCTCTTTTCCTCCCCGAGATGCAACACAGAGACTGTGCGACTTGTTCGAGAGAACAAGTTGCTCGATTTCAAGAGTAATTTACTCAGATGAGCACCGGTGCAGATGAGAGAGGGCGTCTCCAAAACTCGTGCCATCCCCGCCACGGTTCTGCGGCGCACCCGTGGCCCGTCGGCCTGCGGTCGGCCAGTGGCATCACCGGCGCACCCTAACCACCGGCAAGTCTCACTACTAGCGCTTTTCAAGTTGGCGCTTTGCTCCGGTGTGTAGGTGTCTGATTCATACAAAAACCTCAACCATCCTTCCCTCCGCAGCCGCCGACGTTTGCTGGTGAGAAGTTCATTTCGATAAAGCTGGATTCCGACATGTTCCACATGCTGATCCCTGCCACGTAGAGCTCTTCCCCAAGATTGAATGGAGTTGCGCTGGTGTTTATAAAGGTCTACCAGCCGTTACATAAGTGACTCCAACCCTCTTAATTCAACCACATTCGGAAATGCCTTGGAGCCTTGCACGAGCTCTTCCACGCACCTTATTCGCATGGTGCTCTTACTTGGCATGGTGCTCTTATTTGCCATGGTGTTGTTACATTGCCATGAGAATTGTGCGGGCTCATCCAGCCCTCCCGGGCTCACCCGAGGGTCCTGATCTCGCTCTTGCTATCCATTCAAGCCACGAGGATCTTGTAGTACCATGTAACGACCATCACAGGTTCAACCACGGAGAATCTGTGAATCGCAAGCGACTTCGGGAAAGTCAACAGGCACCTCACCAATCCAACCCCCGATTGCTAGATCTGGACCTGAACCGTGAACCACCTCCGGGTAAGAGAAACAGTTCTGACTCGACTAATCCTCCTTCTACGCTTTTTATCAACTGAACTTGTCATCATAATTTTCAAGATGTCGAGCCTGAGAATGGTATCAGGTCAATCCATGTGGCCAAACGACCAATGACAGTGAAGGACAGCCACTTTGCCACTCCAATTGCACAATCATTAAATCATGGTTCAGATACTTTATCCCCCCTTGGTGCTGCCATGCATGACAGGAGCGGCCTATCAGGACTCACAGGTGAGAAACAGAAATGGGAGGGAAGCCCTTCAGGCTTGATACAGTGAAACTGAGTTGTTGGTGATTGGGGTTCAAAACCACCTAGCAGGACATCAATTCATTCACCTCCAGAGCTCCCTTCCCCCATCCGCATTGTTTGCTTCACACCATCCAAATTTCTTCACTTACAGGCCAATGCATCCCTTTAAGCTACTCCATGGGGCACAAAAGCCCTGGGATGATATCATGAACAGTCAAGGAAAGTACACAAATTGGAATGTTTTTTACTTCAAAGTTACCATTGCTGATTAATCTTTGGGAGTCATTGACAATCAATGTTTCTTTCTTTGTTCTTCACTTTTTTTTATTTTGAAAAAAAAAAAAAACTTGCTTCTGTGCAAGGATTCTATCTTCTTCTGCTGAGTCAATTGCTCATATTTTTCCATCCATTCCTCATCCAAGTCAGACTCTTCGATGAGGCACGAGGCGCGAGTCTGGGGGTCGAGTTCTGATATGTTGGCAAGCAATTTCATTCTACGCTCATGTCGTTTATACTTTAAAGCCCGGATCCTGTCGAGAGATTTTCTATCGAAGCACCATGGTTCTTGCTGACGGCCTTCTGATGGTTACACAGCACAGCGACTTGCCGGTTGGCCTTGTTATAGGCCAACAGCTTGTCTGTAATCGAAGCACCGCTCGGTAAAGCTCGCATGTTTTTCTCAAGCTCTTGTTCGAACGTGATTGAAGCATTGTACGTCCTGAACACTTTGGCTGTCAGGCCCTCCATGTAACTTGAGAGATGCCTGTTCAACGAGGTGGTCTGGAAACATCCGTTGCGCCAAACGAGATGTTGGGATGATTTTTGTAATGAGCGTTTTTTCTCGTGAAAACGGGGTGGGTTATAAAAAAGAAAAAGAAAAAGAAAATGGCATGACGACTCACGGACAAACGGTCAAAAATCATGTCGCTAGGACATTTCTGCTTTTTAAAGATCATTAAATTTTTGAAGACGGCTTCGTCGACTTCGAACTTGTTAAAGAACCGAATCGAGTCTTTACCCAGAAAATCGAAGGTAACAGTACAGGGAGGTTCGAGCAAGACATGTTCTAGTCTTAGACTACAACAGCCGACGGTGTCAGCCTCTTCTTCACTACTCTTCTCATTGCCCGCCCGAAGGGCAAATCGGTCGATCAGGTACATAGCTGTGGCCCGTTGTCGGACCGCCATCTCTCGGTCTTTAAGTTGGGCTCGGTAATCGGCCCGGATCCGATCGATGTGATCTTTCAGCTTTCTTGCTTTCTCAAACTTGCGCATATCTGACTGGCCCGTCAGCGATGACCCAGCGGCGAGGAAGACATACTTGGTGTGTCCTTTTGCCAAAATAAGCTCAAATCAGCCGCTGGAATTGATCCAAGAAATCTCCTAAAAGCGGCTATCCACACCATTTATGTTTTCTTTCCAATATGCTAACCAACTGGCTGTTGGATTATGTACTATCTCAGCCCAGTGGTGCCCAGGCGGAGGTTCTGGAAATTTGCTATCGGCGCTACAATTGATGTGAATGTCTTCCGCATATATTCGTTTCTAGAGGGTAGCGCATCGTGATTAGTAGTTTACAGGTTGTTGATTGATGACAAAGTGTTTACCTTTAATTTCCCAGTCTTGGGATGATCGCCACGGCCCCTGAAAAGACTCGGCGGTTCGACGCGAAAGTTCCCGACTTTCTCGACCTCCCATCCAATAAGCATGTAGCATACTTCTTTTCTAGTTCCAGTCTTTCATCCCGGATCCGCGCTTTCTCTACTTTGCTCATACCTTTCTTGCGCTCTCTCTCAGCTTCACAATAGTCAAACATCGGCGTGAAGTCACATTTCGAGAAGTCGGTGATCTTTGTTCCATCCCGCTGGGCGATCAGTTCGTCCGACGAGACATTTCAGCCCTCAGCATCATCAGACTGCCTGCGGCGAACAGGGGGTCGAGTAGACTCACAGGTGGATGCTGCTTCAACACTTCGCGCCAGTCATCAAAAAAGTTCCGACAGAAAGTAGGTTTTTGAACATGATCGCTGTTCAACATCGAGCCAAAAAAGTAGGCGACCTCTTCGGCTTCGGGGGGGAGATCAACGCTTTTGCCATTATACTTCATCTTGACGTGGCCAGGGAGTGGTTCATAGTCTGGAGGGAAGAGCACGCCGCTGTGCTGTTTGGGTGGGATACAGGCGGTAGTATGAGCCTTCTAATGAACATGTAAATCTGAGCAGAATCGAACTCGCCTCAAGAGTGGTCCATTTTTTGCTGTCATCATCCTTTGTTTCTTCCCACCATTTGTACGCGGCTGCCTCGGCTGCTGCGTCCTTTTCCGCCTTTATAGCCTTTTTGCTTTTTTCGGGCTAGCTTTCGCCTGGGGGAGTTGGGTGTGGCGGGCTGTACGGCTGCTTTGTTGGACCGTTTCGACCTTTCGTTCAGCTTGGGTTCAGGTGTGGTCGTTTGAATTAACGGTTTTGAATCATCAGACTCGGCTTCTTCCGCCTGCGGAGCACTGCAACGAGCGACGGTTTCACCATTGTGAGATGAGAGGAGGGAAATGGTCAGTCGCTTTTGTGTAAGAAAAATGGACTGCATGATGCGCAGCCGAAAATGCTTTGGATGAGGCAAACACCAACCTCTTTACCCGTTTGGACGATCTATCAGATGGTTTGGCGGAGCTAGGTTGACGTGAAACCAGGGGTTGGTCGTCGTCGGAAGAGGACGAAGCGGCGGATGGCTGAGAAACCTTTTTGAACTTGGGCATCTTTCCTTTTTGGCGACTTGGAGGGTCTGTATTTGTAGTCAGGGTAGTAGAGGCGCTGCTCTCGTCGATCGAGCGTTTCGGACCCGGTGTTGGCTTATAGCTCGAGTTGGCGATTGGCTGATCGTCATCGTCATCGTCGCTGCTATTCGTCAACGCATCGTCTTCGTCTTTCACTTTTACGTGAGCGGATCCATCATCATCATCATCCGCATCAGAGAGGGCAGATGATGTGAGTGCGTCCTGACTTGGTTCCGAATTGGGGTTCGGTCGGAGGGGTTGAGTAGGTTTTGAAGCGGATTTTGAGCGTTTAGCCTGCAAGGATGGAATCGGGTCAAAGTTTGTCACCTTCGTTTTTTTTTTTTCTTTTGTTTTTTTTTTGCCGGTTTGGGAAGAGGTTGACTTACGATTGGGTGTCGTCCTCGGATGATGACTCGGAGATGACTCGCTTGGTAGGCGGTCTACCCTTGGTGTCGGTGACCACTTTAGCCATCTACCAAAGTCTGGTCGATGCAACAAGGGTTTTTAGGGATGAAGATGAATAGTTTTTTGTGAGGGTTGCTTGTTGACCAGTTTAGTTGTTCGTTCTTGTTGACCGTCCGATGGTTTTTAAATGAGCTGAGCCTGTCGTGTTCGGTGGTGAACGTCAGTCTCGGTCTGGTGGACGTCGATTCAATGGGAAAGTTCTGGACAGAATGGGCGCCCAGCAGCCGAGTGAAAGACGTACGACCAGGTTACCTACGAGGGCTGCGCATACACGCACACACCACTTCTTGTATCTCAACTTCTGCTTCAAGCGCCAACGGTTCACCACAAGCAGCCCTCAAGAGCGGCGGAAGAAGCAACACCCACAGTCCCACTGTCCTTCGTGAGACAGCGGTACGAGCTTCGAATGACTTGAGCGGCTTTAAGTGGCCATGTGAATCTATATCCGAGAGAACTCCGTCCTACAACAGATGGGCATCGTTGTTATGCCGTCAACCCTACCAACCCAAGCTCAAGCTGATCTGGATATGCTCTGAGACCAGACAATATTGCAGCATCAACTATTTATTGATTTATAAATTGCTGAGGTTCCCAACGCAATGCCGAAATTCCAAGTGAGAAAACTGACCGCGGTCATTTGTATGTGCTCTGGGTACCATGATGGCCAAACACCGACGAAGTGATCCCTAGATTGATTCGCATCCAATGCGTCTGATGCCGCACATAGCCGCACATACTCAAGAGAGGCTTGCGAGATCATTAGCTCACAGGCATGTCTGCTAGATCTGGCATCTTGGCAACACAAAGCAGTCGAATTTAATTGCGGAGGTTATCAGAAAAACAGGTCAAAGAAAAATAAGGAACCAGGATGGCAAGAGCTAGGAAAATAAAATAGCAGGGGAAGAAAAAATGGGTGGTTGGAAAGAAAAAGAGTCTAAGGATATAGAAAGAGAGCTGACTGCCATCCCAAAAGGAGTCTTCTGGAACATATTTCCTACATCCACATAACCTGCAGCAAAAAGCTTATTGTAAATGTAAAATACATCTAAACATTCACTGGTGGGGTTAGCAGTCAAGAAAGGGGCCTGTCAGAAATTGAAAGAGATTGAAATCAAGCATGTGATGTCATTATCTATTGGAGGACTTCCTGTCAGTCTGGATTGCTTAATTTAGAGGGGCTAAAGCTAAATTCCAAACTTTGTTTGGTGGTGGGAACCTGAATGTCATTAATTTTCATCATCAAACAAAGTTTGGGATTTAGAGATAGAAGCTACAGCTTAAGCACTCTGGACAATGGGAATTCCTCCATTGTATCAATAAATTGATGATTATGTGTGTTAGTACTACCTTGTCAGGCTGGCTAAGATATGGCTAGAAAGAAGCAGGGTGAGTGCCTTGATCATCATTTCTACCAGCTCTTGAGTGGTTGGGGCCCACTCAATGGCTTCAAGTCACTTTGCCAATTTCATTGACATAAAAATACTCTTCTGCTGAGCTGCATCACTTTTTCAAAATTACATCCTGCTTCCCACCTTATAATAGTTCCCTTGTTGAGTTTTCATGTTCTCAGAGTTGCTCTGTGTCCTTGTTCCGCTCTTCTAAACACGCTTGTCTTATGTCTCTGTGCAAATCTCCGCTCCACACTCTCTTGCTCTCAACCTAAACCTAAGCAGGATATGACAACGTGCTCAACTCTAAATGTATCACTCATGTTAGGTTTTAGCATGCCTATATCAACTGAATTGATCTCTTCTCAAAAACCTCAGACTTGTCAAGACTGTTCCTCAAGAAAGAAGAAATTCGGCGGCTCAACTTTACGGCATCAAACAGCTCGTGTACAGTAAACCGCCTTCTCTCCTATCATCATTCAAGACTTCAAGAAAACTCATCTCATAATTTAATCCTTTATCAGCCCAACTGCTCAGTGCTTGTATTCTCCTTTCTCAGTTACCTTAAAACTCCTTTGTCTTACATCTTGCTGTTTGTTAATTTCTCTTTTCCTTTTATCTTTATTATTGTTTGTTGACTCAAGAATCTCTCATCTTTTCCAACTCTAGTCTGCTTCCAAGAAACTTCCACCCTTTGCCTCATTGATGAATAGACCTCATCTTACTTCTTCTTCTAGTCTGTAGTGGTATGCTGTTTTTTCTATTGATTTTTTCCCTTCTTCTCTCTTGATTCTTATTGACTTATTTTTTGTTTCTTGTTTAGTCTGGTTTTACTTTCTTTGCAATTTAGTCAAAACTGTTTACCTTCATATGTCAAAAAATTAATGTTTCTTGCAGCACTGGGCCGCTACACTACACTGCGCTTTTTGACCAAAAAGTGGTAGCGTAGCGGCCCTGGTTTGTGACCCCCGGCGGTGCAGCGTTAGCGGATTTTCGAAGCCGCTACGCTACAGCGACTTTAGCAGTGTTTTTCCACTAAAATTTGCTGTAGCGCAGCGTAGCAAGCCCACAGATTGGGCTTGCTGGGGTAGCGTTAGCGTGATTTCGCAAACAGCTAACAGGAAAACCTGTTAGCTGTTAGCAAAAACACGCTAACACTAACGTTAGCGTAGCTGGCCCAGTGTTGTTTCTTGTCCCATAAAGAGTTGTTCACTTCCCAGATGTTGAAATTTCAACTCTTCCCTTCACAAGATTATTTATTTTATTTTTCTTCAAATCAATTAACACTATAGTAATTCAAAAGAAGTCTGATGTGTGTCTGTGTCACCCTCTTATCTCAGTGAATTACTTCTTTTTTCTTGATTTTTTTCTCAACTGATCAAGTAGAGTTAATGCCTCTTCCTTTTTGTGATGTCTTGGTTTTTCTTATTCAGCTTATCTGTTCCAATCAAAATAATAGCTCTATTGTCTAGTCTGTTTGATCTGAATTCAATTCATCTCTCAGTTTATTTGATTCAATTTAATTTATTCTTTTGTCTCAAACCACATCTTGACCTGCTTGTACATAGACTATATATTTAGACTAGATACAAGCATTATCAATATTTGTTCTCTTCCTTCTTTTTCAGCAACACTTTGTGCCAATACGGTGACCCTGTCTGAAGATTCTCTGCCCTCCAGCTCAACCTTCCTGATACTTATCCTCCACAACTTGGGCCTCAGAGATCTAGAAACTCAACACCAGACCAGGGAAATTTTCTTTGTATGGAAGCTGAATGGGGCAGCCAATAATGGGCATATTCTGGCCCAATGCATTAGATATTGACTAGGCCAGGTGGTGTTGTCAATAAATCTATTAGTGGAAGAAATAAGCCCCTGTTTGTTAGTGTCATATGATGGACATAATGTTGCAAAATTAGAGATATTTCATCTGCTGGTGTTTGGTAAACGTGCAGATATGCCATCATGTCCTGATAAACTCCTGAAGATTCCAATTGCCATCATGATGGTGTTAAGTATTCATAAGTGAGGGGGCAGCAAAGAGTCTCAGAAGTAGCAGTGTGTCCCAGAGATGCTGAGGGCATTGTGAAGATGGAGCTGAGGCTGTTCAAAAAACAAAGGAAAGTATCTTCAGGGCTTTTTTTTTTGTGCTGAGCAGAATTGTGTATTGCTTTTGTCAGTTAAGGAGAAACAGCAGTGGTCATTGAGGGATTTTGGGGGTGTAGGTGGGCATTGGAGGAGAGTAAAGCGGACAAAGGTTATTCCAGAGGGTGCTAAAAGGACAAACTGGAACATTTTAATGAGCTCAAGGGGTCCATTTCTTTGGTGGCAAGGGGCCTGAAGAGTAGGGCAGATGTAGAGGTGGCTGAATTTGGGTGGTGCAGTGGAGAGTGGGAATCATTGACAGGCAGAAGTGTGGGGGAGTGGGGTGAAAGGGGGAGAGTGAAGTTGTGTTTGAGAAAAGGGGGATTGTATCTATTGTATCTATTGATCTATCTTTCTACATAGACAGAGTGTGGATATCAAGAGTCAAGACACACTTCAAGAATAATTCAATTCAGAATATTCAGAATCTCTTTCTGTGTTTCAGTTCAGAATAGAGTAGTGAAATGGAGTTCTTACTGTTGGATTTGAAGAGCATTGTTCCTATGCAGATTGAGAGGGAGATCAATTTGATTACTGAGGAATTGAGTTGGGCAATTGGTTGGGTGACAAATATCTAAAGCCTTATCAGAGGCTACATAACTTATGTACAAGCACAGAAGTGTGCCATGTCTCTACTTTTGGGGAATGATGTGGACTGATCATTTAGTGAATTTTTGATTATTTCTAAGAGGTGGCACATCTTAACAATGATCCAAATATAAAATAAGATCAACTCAAAAAAAAAAAAAAAAAAAACTTTGAGAGATTTCAAACAGGAAGAGAAGCCTTGTCTCATCAATAAAGAATTACCGACCTGTTTGATGAATCACAGATGCTTCAGGTGGTAGTGGTCTGTCAATGTTTTATGGTTGGGGGAGCACTTCAGGCAGGATTATCTGCATTCTTACATGTTGCAATGGGCTACTCAGATGAAGGAAGTGACTTTGTATCAGGACAATAGGAGATTTTCCAATCAGAAGGCCAAGCTGGACAATTGTGGGAAGGAGGTTATTCTGGACTTTTGAGTGAATGATGGGGAAGATATGGATAGTGGTGTGATTACCAATGGAGTTGATGGGGAGTCCATCATTCCTCTAGATACTTGGTAAGATGTTGAAAAGTCAATGTGAATCTGATCTGTCTTATTTTCTTGCTGTTTTTCTGGCAACACACTGGCATAAATTCAATGCTTTTACATCCTGATTGCTGTGTTTTCATTATTAAAAACAAAAAGGTGGACTCAATTGTCATACATGGAAGTATGTTGGTCTTTTTTTGATAAATGACAAGTCTTTTTTTTTGTAGGAGTATGGAACTATGACATGCCTCATACTTCTACAAGATTAAATGAGCTTCAGGTATCATCCCCCATTCTCTTCATTACCATTCAGGCTGCAAATGGCTGGAGCGGTGGGGGTTGAGGGAATACTTCTCCATATGTCCCATAGTGGTATGGGAAGTATGGAGTTTTCCTATGTGTTACAATTAAGTCCACCTGAATTCTATCTCTACAATCTTTCTGGCATTTTCATTGCTATGGCTGCTTACAGAACTTATAGAACTAGAATTGCTGCAGGTTTGGGTTGTTCAATTGTTCAATTGTGAGAATGAGCGAGTGAATTTAGTGTTGTTTTTGATGGTATGGGGAAGGAGAGTCTTGTGTGGTTGTTCTGGGTAAGGTGCTGTTGGAGGTAGGAGAGAGAAGGAGAGTGGGTGATGACTGAGTCAAAAACAAACATGTGGTTGGGAGCTGGACTTCTGGGAGATGATGGGGATCCCGGGAGTTTTTCTCTTTTAATTTGGCAGGGAGATACCTAGCTTAACACAATCCCGCTCTTTCCGGGGCCTCGCGCAGCGACCTCTGAAAGAGGGGCTTGCGACCAATGTCTGCAAACCCGCCCAGGCACTATGGCGTTATGACCAAAAACCAAGGATTATTTCACTTTATTAGCAATAGAAAAACAACCCTCCGGGTTAAATTTATTTAGAGAAGCATCCTGGATTGGCTGGCATCTTGGCTTTCCCCTAGTATTATTTTGGTACGTATAAAGTAAACATGACTGCCTCATCCCAGCCTCCAAAGTTGAAGAGTAACTTTGGAGGAACATTGGTCCAAACGGAAAAAGCAACCTGTAATTGGAAGAAATTTCCGCCTCATTGGTTGTACATCTATTGTCAGATCCGTACAGTTCAAAGAGATCTGACGTGCATACATTTGAATGCTGCCAAGTGATTTGGTGAGATTCTCTTGGTTTGGCGGCAAAGAACTCTCCTTTGCCATTCTAATCAATTTTATCACCTCTCAAGAAGAAGCGCGTTTGGACGCCAACTGGCATCAATATCTACAAGAAGATTTACGAGAAAAGCAATGAGAGACTGAAAGAACACATTGCGACGACATCCTTCGACTTCTATGGCCAAGCGGCTCGGCAGTTACAAGTCAAAGCGGTGTTCAACTTAGCTCAAGGAAGGAACACGTTTTTGCTGGCGGGAACCGGCTTCGGAAAATCACGAATCCCGGAACTTTACTACAAGCTTATCCCTCAAAACAGACGGGCAGTTGTTTTGAAGTTGAATCCTTTGGATTCCTTGGGTGATAACCAAGTCGAGGAGAAAATCAAGGCAAATTTCACGGCTATCAACCTAACCAAGAAGAATTTTACAAAGCAGGCCGCTGATGAAATCCTCAAAGGGAAATACCAATTTGTTTATCTCAGCCCGGAGATTTTTCTCAATAGAAAGCTTTGGGATAAGCTCTACTTCAGCACGGAATTCCAAGAACGTCTCGCACTTATTGTGGTCGATGAGGCCCATATGATCTACATATGGGGCCTTGTAGAAACTGGGAAAGCACTCAAGAAATGCTCAGTATTTGGCTGCCATCAAGACAGCGGGATTTTTCGGCCAAGCTATGGAAACCTTGGCAGTCATCTCCTATTCAGAAACAAAAAGCCGCTATTATTGCTATCAGCCACCTGCCAACCGGTAGCAATTGATGCCATCAAGAAGAGCCTGAAGCTCAACAACGATAACCTCAACATATTACGAGGGGAACTGACTCGGCCTGAAATTCGGATTGTCCGAGTTACAATGGAGCATTCACTCTCGTCTGCTCTTGACCTGATTCGTGTTTTCCCATCTATCAAAGACGTGCCAGACAATCAAATGGTGCCAGCTCTAGTCTACAGTGGTTCACCAAATCGAACCCTAACTGCACTAGAGGTCATTGACATGGCTTGAGAGACTCCGGGGAAGTCCCACTTCCCCAAGAGTACCTGTCCTCGTTGATTTCACTCTTGTACAGGTGATCGAGACAAGCTATCTTGTGTCAAAGATTTTTCTAAGGGAAAATTCCCCATAATATCGTGCACCATGGCGCTTGGACTCTGACAAAACTGGAAGTGCGTTCGGATGGTGGTGAATTTAGGCAGAGGTGATCCGTCATCTATATGTCAGATGATCGGCTGCTGTGGTTGCAATGGGAAGGCAGGGTTAGCGGTGTTGTTTGTGGAGAAGACTCATCGCAATGGCAAGAACTCACCTGATCACTT
This sequence comes from Puccinia novopanici, assembly GCA_004348175.1. NCBI lineage: Eukaryota > Fungi > Basidiomycota > Pucciniomycetes > Pucciniales > Pucciniaceae > Puccinia > Puccinia novopanici. The sequence continues at coordinate 16,847 of SMGU01009850.1, forward strand.
CACCAAGGGAGTGTTGCAGTCAGATGAGGATTGGATGGATGCGTTGTCCATCACTCCTGTCTGCCTGAGGGGAGCGTTTTCATTAGACAACCTGTGAGTTGCTGCTTCATTTTTTTTGAGAACTGCTTCATTGTGCACCTTGGTTATGTGTAGCACCATACTGATTGTATTTTATTTGTCTCTCAGGTTAGGCTATGTGCCTATGTCTATCCAGGACCCCAATTATATTCGTGAAGTGGAGCGCGAGAAACAGGCTGGGATGGATTGTTGTTGGTGTTCAAATTGCGCGCTGGAGGCCACCACCACATTGTTGGACAACTTGCCAGCTGCCAATCTAGAAAACTTTGAAAGCATCATGGCAGACACATTTGTGCCGACCGGTTTGTGCAATCTGCACTCCAAATACCCACAGAAGAAGAGTTCAATGCGCAAAAGGAAGATCATGGAGGACGAGAAAAATAAACTAGACGATTTCAAATCTCAACTCGTCTCAAACTTTGAAGACTATTACTTGTCCATCTTTAAATCGAGTGGAAGCACTCTTGCCAAACATGTGTTTGGCGCCGAAGAGGCTGAAATCATGGTGACTTATCTCCATCACATGAAGGAACCACACGATCTCAAGAAACTGATTGGCGGCGAGTGGTTCGATGGTCAGATTGACTGGCTCTGGGGCCAGGTGCTGGCTTTCAATGCATTGCAACTTGCTGCCAGGTTACAAGTTGATGTATCATCCAAGCGAAAAAAGACTACATTGTCCCAAACCAGATCAGTCCCCCTCCCAACAACTGCAGAATCTTTTCCCAATCCGATCAATCCTTGTACCCCAACCAAGCCGACACAGAACACCAAGAAAGCGCTATTGGCGGTGGAGAGTCATCGGAAGTCACTCGAGCGGCTAGCCCTGAAGAACAAACGGGACGAAGCTGCTGCCGCACGGAAAGCACAGGTAGAATCAATCATGAGAACATCGAAACAAGCTTTTTCCACCAATACTAGTTAGATAACACATACTTAAATATCAGATGAACCACCAGAATCACTTCCTGTTTCCTCTTGGCTTTTTTCTTTGTCATGCACATTTTGAAGAGTCAGAAACTTCTTGAAGTTCTTGAATGAGCTGTCTTTTGTGCGTGCCTTGGTCTTCATTTTTGAGATGCCCAATACCCATAGGTCATCCACCTGCACGATTTTCACTGGAGCCGCGTGGGGATACTGCCCCAATATATCTCTGTTGTTGGCCATTAACATGAACATCTCAAGTGATCGTGAGGTGAGAAGATTTTTGTGAGATTGATGAATGATTATTTTGCCGCAATCAGTTTTGAGGGATTGAAACATCCGCTGTAGCTATGAATGTTAGACCATCAGGCAGGGTTTTTTCTAATATCTGGGGGAGATGTGCGCACTGACCATCAGAATATTTACAGAAAAGATATCTTGTAATTGCTCTATTTTTGTACCTGATCCACTTGAGTTGAAGAAATATTTTAACCAATAATTTTGGATCTCCAGCCAGTAATCCTTGGCTACGAAATGATTGGCTCTCCCACTGGGGGAAATCAGCAAATTATGCTGTAGGTACCTCCTCAGCGCTGGCGGTAGGAACTGAGTCAATAGGAGTACCATCCGGGGAAGATAAGATGAATAGTTTTTCAAACCAGTGATTGCTTGGGCCATTACAGACCACTTTTTCCACACCATCAATACCCTGCCAACATCACCTGCTTTCATTGACCTTTTGCACTCAACAACAGTGGAGAAATCTTGAAGAAGTCTAAGTGTGTTGCTGAGGTTGGATCCAGTTTGACTAGCTGCCTGATCTTGTGCCTTGGCCGTACAAAATTTCTCATAACATTGGTTGACTATTGAATTCCAGCGATCTGTAGGTAGAACAATGGCCTTGTGTTCCAGTTTTTCACATGAAGTCTTCATTATTACTCTGCAATTCAATTCACATGATGATGTTAGTAATCAGTGGCAACATGTTAATGTGACAATAAACCCAATACTGACCGCAAGCAATAATATATTGTTGCCTCAAAGACTCTCTCCATCTGATTTATCATCATTGTAAAGTTCTTCTTTTGGATGGCTTTTTCCGATGGAAAACCCAAAGCCTCCAAAAACTGCCATGCACCACAGTTGCTCATGTCCTTTGAATCGCCAAAATGATGAGAAAATATGGCTGAGCTAACATTCCAAAGTGTATGGGATGCTCCCAGCTGGAACACTA
>SMGU01009852.1:0-12859 GCA_004348175.1 Puccinia novopanici
TACCTCTGGGGTTGACATTGATTGCCTGCATCCACACCTCCTTTTCTGGGTGTGCCAAGATGTCTTTATACTTCTTGGGTGTTGGTACAGATGGTGAGTTTGTGCAACTGGAAAGTTGATCAATCAAGACCTCCTGCTTGTTGACTCGCAGTTCATCTTGAAAATCACCAAGTGCACAAGCAATGATAAATCTAAAAGCTTCAGGTGGGGTGGGGAAAGTCTTGGGATTAATAGGATCATTAGTTATGTCAGCCTGTACAGACGTCTTGCTGAGGGAAGGATCAATGTTTGGTGAAACCGGTTTATTGCCCGTCAATGGTCGCAGTGGGTTGTCCACAAATTTGACCCACGCGGAAGTGACCAGCTGATTCGTGGCTGGCAATCACAGCAGCCATCCTTTCCCACCACGCGTGCCTCGGATGCTCTATTGTTGAGTCTCCGCCATTTCTCTGGTGGGTTCAGTACAAATGCCTTGCTGCCAAATATCCTCAGATGATCTAGCTGGGGCTTGTGCCCGTAAAACGCTTCAAAATGTGTTTTTTTGCCACTCACCTTGTTTGGGACTCGATTCAGAGTGTAATTTGCCCACAAGAAAGCAAATCCCCGGAAAGACTTGGGAAGATTGCTATCAGTCAAAACTGCACGCCCCATGTCAGAGACCATTTGGTTGTATCTCTCAATGGTGCCGTTTTGATAGTGATGGTATGGTAAGGAACATTCCGCCTTGATGCCTTTGTCTTTCAGAAAAGTGGCCAGAGCTTTGCTGTCAAACTCGCCGCCGTTGTCTGATCTGACACATTTGACCTTTCTACCTGCAGCTGTCTTGAAACAAAGAATTTGGTCCATCAGTAGTTGTGTGGCCTCCCCTTTTGAGGCCAGTATCTTAATTTCACTGTAAGAAGTCGACAGATCTCAAATAGCCAAGACATATCTTCCATTGCCAAAGGTAGGTATTTCAAAAGGACCCATCAGGTCACACACAATGATATCCATTATTTCAACAGGATGGTATGAAGCAACTAGATTATTAGTGCAGGTTCCTTTTGCAATCATGCAGACGGGGCATTTAATGTTGCCCTTTGGGAGCTGTTCAGGAAATCCAAAACCCAAATTCAATTTGGCCATTTTCCTGATGCGGCATAAACCAGTATGACCAAAAAGACAATGCCAAAATAGCAAGCTCAGTTTGTCCTTGGTGAGGTGAGAGACATCAAAGCAAACCTTTCAACTGGAAATTTGAAAACTGGTTCTATTTCAGAGGAGGTGGGAGGCATAAAGGCCAGTTTGGCATCACAACAATCAGAAGGAGGGAAAAATGATTGGGGACATTTCAAAGGAGAGAGAGAAGAATGAACAGAAGGATATGTTGGGAAAGGAAAATGTCATGAGCGTTGTTGGTCATCCAGGCAACTCTGAATAAGAGGATTACCATCCGCAAATAGAGAGATAAAAGTAATTGAACACAGAGAATATTGAATAGTTAGTTTGGCCCTGCGAAGAGCAGCAGGAAAGATTATAGATAATCAATGTGGTGTTTTTTTGGTCCTCATCAGCCAGCCGCTGACCCTTATTGTCTTCAATGGCCTGAGTAAGATGGCCATGATTGATGTTAGCATATTCTGGATTCACATTTGTGGCAGGTGCTGGGGATGGGGTGCTCTGATCTGGAACAGTATTGGGCAGCAGGGCTTGGGATGGGTTCCAGTTGCTGAGATTGAAAGGAAAAGGAAAATACGGATAGGGGTATTGGGGAAAGGAAGGGAAAAGAGATTGTTGGGAGTTAGAATGTTGTTTGCTGGGTTGGGTTGCAGGAGTCTGAGGTGTTTGGGGTGGAGCAGAGGGTTCTTGGTTGGGTTGGAGATGTGGGGGAACTTGTTTTGAGGAAGAGGAAGGAGTAAAAGGAGTGGGAGTGAAAAGGTTCTTTTGAGGATCGGGCGGTTTTTTCTTCTCTTTATCGGCCGTCGTAGTGCCACGCTCGCTTAACCAGGGTAACATTTTGGCATCATTGAGCATCTTGACTTGGCGCGGATTTGTTCTTGAGTTGATAGGCCGTTCTGGGATTGAACACTTGGGGACGCCAATGGGGATGGCATTTTGGAGTCTCCAGGAGAGGGGGTGCGATGATCTTTCGACGACATGATGAATAATCAGGGACGGAAGCAAAAATAGAACCTGTAGACGAGTCTCGGAAGCCTCGTACAAACAAGATTAAGAAAGACAAAGTTGAACAAGAATGTACTTGGGACTGTATGACTGTCGGTACTGATATGGTTTGCCTAAACTGGCCAGGAAAAGGTTTCAACCTTGACAAGACAGTCAGACAGAACTTTTCTAAGCTCACAACAAGGTTTCAATCTTGTTGGTACCTCGCGACCCTCACACCGCTATGTTGGAATCTAGATTCTAAGAGGAATAGTATAGATGGAATGATATTGGAGTATGTAGCAAGAATTTTTAAGGGATCATAACCTGTTGTGATGGTTAAGGTTGGAAAGAATGATGAATAGTATTTCATGAGATGTAGCGGACTATAAGTAATCTATATACAAGCATATTGTGTATGTAGTCGACTGTCCTAGGACTGGGGATATTAGCATATCCACCTCCTAACACCCCCCCCCCCTCATTGACTACACAAAAACCTCACATGTCATGTTCGCCTTGTATGGCACCAGCAAGGGTGCCGTGTTTCTCAGGGGTTGGCGCTTTTGTTAGAATGTCAGCTATCTGGTCATTGGTAGCTATCCAGGAAAAAGTAGCTTTACCTTCAAACAACGCTTGTTTTGTGATGTAATATTCTCTCTCAGTGTGTCTTGTGCATTTGTGAGAACTGTCATCTTTACTGACCTTTATACCCAAGCTGATCCAAAAAACAGCCAAGCAAGTTCACCAACAACATGAAGACTGATCTGCTGATGGAACTTGACCAGAAATCAACCACCACTCTTCCTGAGATGGTGAAGTTCATTCTGGACAAGTTTGGTGTCAAGGTTTCACCACAAGTGGTAAGACACCTTGAGGGGGTCCATTTTTCCCTAAGGAGGGTGTGGAATCACTATGCTTTGTGGAAAGCTCACCATGCCTCCACTCTCCAGAGTATGGGTTGAGGGACAAATGGCCAGTCCTGGATGAGCAGCTTTCAGCCTGTGTCATCACATGTGGGAAGGCACTTGTACCAGATCAGGAAAGAAAAACATGATATATTTCAAAGGAAGGAATACTTGAGGGTCATGTTTAAAGATCCTGCAAGGGAGGGTGGTACTGAAAAATTGGAGTCTGAGGAGAGAAAGTTGGCAAAGGTGCGTGGAGCATTTGTGGTGGGCTAGATGGGGTGGGCCCAGGGACCCTTACTACTTATAGCTGGCCCCAGGCCATCCTGTGTATGATGTTTGGGGGTTGCATGGCCTGGGGCTGGCATCGCTGCCCAGTTGTCATGGAACAGGTCATAGGGGCTGAGTGCCTGTTGTCATGCATTCAAAAAAAGTTAATTGGGGTGGGTCAGGCAATGGCTTAACTCAAGAACTACTCTTTGAGACTTGATAAGCAAGCCTCAAAAGGAGGGGCTTGCCACTAAATTCCAATATTTGGCATGGAAGCTGCTGAAGTATTTCCATGGTAGCGTAGCTGATATAGCCACTATGCTACAGGTTAGCGTAGCTGAGACACCAGCTACGCTACAGGTTAGCGTAGCTGAGACACCAGCTACACTACAGGTTAGCATAGCTGAGACACAAGCTATGCTACAGGTTAGTTTATCTTTTTTGATCACTGAAACTGCTACAAAATCACTAACAGGAAATCTGGTTAGCATTAGTTGTACTTTGCGGGGTTCAACTAACGCTACGCTAAAGGTTTTTTTATTTTTTGGAAAATCTTGTAGCGTTAGTTGTAAAAAATTGGCGCTAACAGTAGCTTTATGGTAGCATAGCTTAATAAGCTAACACTAGAATATGCTAATTACACTACGGGTAGCGTAGCTGGCCCACCATTGATACCAATTCATTCAGAATTTCTCCTCCATGTACTTGTGAATGAAAAATCAAACACCAATTTACAAAAAAAAAAATGCCATCAGCATTGAACAACTTTCCTACAACAAAAGAGGTGCCTTTAGCTGTGGGCAAGATAAGAAAAATATGGGATTCTGATAAACACAGCCTTGTGGCATTCCAGGAGGCAGTCATTGTGGCAATTGGTTCAGCAGAGGGTGATGCCATCAGATTTTTTGTTGAAGATCACCACTTTTCCGGAAAAATTGAATGGTTTGTGGCCATATCATTTGGCAGATATTTTGAAACCAATCATAAGCACTGCCTGGATTATGAAGGTTTCTTCTTGAACTTCTTAAGTGCAGATGAAGGATTAGCTGAAAACAGAAAGATTACCTGTAAATTAGTACAAAAGGATACCAAGGTACTTGCTGAGGTAGGCCACTTTTTGGTTATTTTACTCCTTCATTTCTCTTGATGACCTGATGAATCTTTCATCCTTTTCGAAATAAAGAGAGTATGCATACAAGATACTTAAGCAAGCACATGTAGCAGTGTGGAAAGTAAACTGTGAAGCTGGTGAACTGAGAGCTTCTCCTTTGTTTGTATTGAGTACTATTTAATTTCACTGTGAAATAATCAGATAAAACCTGTAAGTATACCCCAAAAATCCGTCAATAAAAAATCCCTTTTAACACCCTTTGCTGTTTGAAACCCAGAAAGAGATTCTGAATATTCTGCCTTGAGTTACCTGAAGCTTTTCTTGATTTTTGATATTTGTGTACTGTCTGCATAGAAAGATAATAGATAAACAAATCTTTCCCACCTCCTCAAAACCTTTCTCCCCTATGCTCCCTGTATCCCATTGAGTTCCCACACCCCAAATCCCCAAGCACCTCCTACTTCAGCTGTTGATTCCAACTCTCTGCAACACCACCCCAATTCAGTTGCCCCTGCATCCGCCTTGCTGCTCAGGCCCCCACCACCCAATCCCAAACCCCTTGAACCACCCAGTCCAATCCAAATTTCCCCTGCAGCAACCCCTGTCTTCCCAACACTCCTCCAATGCCCACTCAAGATCCCGGAATCCCCTAACAATCACCACTGACCTTCCACCTGCCCTTTCTCTGCTACCAACAAATGAAAATCTTCTGCTCAGCAAAACAAAAGACGTGATTATACTTTCCTTTTTTTTATTTAAAACCTCAGATTTTCCATCTACACAATGCCATCAGCACCCCAAGGCCGCATCCTTGCTGCTGCCATCCTGCCTATCAAGGCTCCAGAATGGGTGGGGTTGATGGCAGCCCTCCTAGTGGGGGAGGCGGCTCTGGAACTTCCAATGACCATGAACATCCTGATTCAGAAGCAACAGAAGCTGAGAATTCTTCAGCCAAAATATCTTACCTCACTCAGGACATATCAACTGCCCACAAACATTGCAAACGTCTCTCTGGAAGCCCTGAAAAACTGGTTTATATCAATCCCAAAAAAACCAAAGTATTCTTTGGTATCATTTTTCCCAGGGCCAATGCATGGGCATGTGCCATTTTAAGTGCTCACTACTTCAATAAATAATAAAATAGAACCTCTCAGACTAACATGGTGGTGCCCCTGACTAAAATATACCAGCAGTCCAATCCCCAGCAAATGTTTATTCTTGTAACACCCAAATTGCCTCTGTTTTGATACCAAACAGCCAGCTCCAAGGGTCAAACCTACTTGGTCAAATCTCCTCCTGTTTCAGCCTTGCACATTCTTTTTGTCACCCCTCCTTCAAATCCAATTTATGTGATATTCCCTCACCAATGGAGTTGGCAGTACCCACCGATTCCATACCAAATTCCACCCAAGATTGTGGCACTGGCACCAGCCTTAGCACCAATTCCCACTTCAAGCTCAACTAATCTGGAAATCAAATTTCTATTGAGATCACCTGCACCCTCTAAAGGCACAAGCACCCTTGATGATTTCATCAAGTTTTCACATGTGGACCCCAACTTGGTTTCTTTAAACAAAGGTCTGAACAAACTTGGTATCACCCACTGGTCAATGTTCCGATTGACCAACATCAAGGAGTTCATTGAAGCAGGTTTCCCAACCATATCTGCCCAATATTTACTGCAGGCAGTTAAAAAGTACTCAAATTTGAAAAAGAAAGAGGCTCAACAAAAATTGGGATCACCTGCATGATCCCACTGCTTACCCTAACATTCAACATATTCTGCTGCAAAAAAAAAAAAAAAAAAGAGTCTGAACTCTCATTATATTTTCTGCTGTCTGATTCTTGTTTTCTATTCAACACAGGTCTTAGTGATGGGAGGTTATAGAGTGAGAATGGGGTTGATTTTTAAAAGGGGGAATAGCCTAGTTGTAAATGAACCTGTTAGACCTAGGTCTTAACCAGGACTTGAACCAAGGTCCTTATGAAAGGGTTATAGAGGGTGTTTGTGATTTTAAAACTATAATGTTGAGTGACTGATAATTCTATAGAGTTACCAGACAGATAGTATTTATAGGTTATAAAGATTAGTAAGGGTATGTGTGAGATCTGATACCAAAATCTGGTGAGGAAAGGTAAAACAGTGGGAGAAGAGCCTCCTTATATATTTAACCCCCCTGCATGGGCTCACCATAACATCAATCTTTGATTACCTAATCATTACTATTTAGCTTTTTCCTTCCCTGCCCCTGCCTAGGTCAGTGAGACCTTATTTCTCCTTTCTACTGAACTGGTGAGTAAAACCCATTTCCTTTCATTTCTCCTTTTCACTGTTTCCATTCCATTCCTCCATTTCTCTTCTAGCCTTATCATTAATTTTTGTACTGAGAATCATTAATTGTTGTACTGAGAGACATTATTTCTCCTTTCTATTAAACTAAAAAATCCACATGCAGGTTCTAGAAATTGTCTCCCAAAGCTGTAGATCTTTTTCTCTAGACCCATGGACGTCAAATGAGGAGTTTGAACACAAACTCATTACAATATAGACAACAGATGAGACAAAGAGGCTATGCTGGGGCTATGATGCCTACACATGATGCATCACATGCCTGATAACCTGTCTGATCACCTGCATGATCCCATGTCTGATCATGTGCATGTCACATGTAAAGATAAAGAATGAGAAATAATAGAATCATGCTTCCAGATAAGATAAGGAAATAAATATATAGTATGCTCCTACAGTGCAAATACACCAAATAAGACCACCTGATTTGCCTGCCATGCGACTTGATTTGGTCTGTCACTGATGAGTTTCAGCTGTGATTTTGGCCAAGTTGAGGTGTCCATAGAGGGTAACTGATGATACAGTGGAGTTGAGAAGATTCTGCAAGAGGTGACTAGGGGTTATTTTGGCCTTAGAATATGATTCTTCAAGAATATTTAGGGATTTCTGGCCTTTTAAATAAGAAAATCTATATGTATATATGTATATATGTATATATATGTATATATGTATATATGTATATATGTATATATGTATATATGTATATATGTATATATGTATATATGTATATATGTATATATGTATATATGTATATATGTATATATGTATATATGTATATATATATTTTAATTTTTCAAATTCAAAAATACCACAACGGGGCCAGAACACTTTTCTTTTTCACCAAAATCTCAGGACTGCATTCTTGCTCACAATGAATTATTGCTGTGCATATATTTTGTTTCCAATGAACCTTGGACAGTGCAGTTTTATTGTGCTGCTGAGTTATGGGGTTATGAGGACCCATGGCAGTTTCTGCCATGACTTTTTTCCCACCCTCCCGGGCCCATTTGAGCTACAGTCTGTAAACATTGCTGCATCTGCTTGCACTGCAGCTTGGCACAAACCCAGCATCCAACTTGACCCACAGGCCACTTACTCACCCTCCTATAGACCTCATTCACTCAATCACCAACCCTGAACATCCACTCACCCTTGAAGCCCTCTCCTTTGTCTTGCCTGACCAAATCTCCATCTCTTACCCTCCACAAACACAATTGCACCAACAGTCCCCACGTTGTTGTCTGCTTCACTCCCACAATTCCTCACTGCTCTATGGCCACTCTCATAGGTATCTTTCAACACCCCCACTCACCTACCTTTCTATACAGACCTTTTTGGTTGCTCTACAACTGACAAACTTCTTTGGCTTGCAATAGGCTGACCTTCTTTAGCTTGCAATAGGTTTGACCTTGCGGGTTTGCCTGTTGAGGTCCTTGCCTGACCAATTCAAGGTCAATATCAAGATCAAAGAAGGAACTGACCAATTGGAGAACTCTGTGAATAAGGTACTTGATTTTCCTGTCTTATATCAGATTTCAAATCCCCAGCAATATTGATATGTATTTGACTTGAACTTGTAGCAATTGGATGATGAGGATTGCATTGCTGCCGCCCTTGTAAACAATCATCTTTTGGGTTTTGTCCAGCAGTGCTTGAGCACTGCCCATATGCGTGGAACTAAACCTGAGAGCTGATTCCCCTTGTCTTGCCTCACATTTTTCTTCTCCCTCCACCCTGCCTTTTCACAAAAAATTGAATTGTAAAGATACATCTAGCATCATGACTTGAAACATGTACAATTCAAATTTGTTTTTCTTGCTTCATTTTTTAACTGGGATCTTGTTGACCAAAGTGCAATACTAGATTACATGTGCATTCTGATAAATACACTCCAAAGTATTTTTTACATGAAAGATTTGAAGTTTTAGAAATGGACAGACACAGATTTTGATCTGGGTGTGTTTTTCCAATGATGGTGAACAAGAGAGCAGACTAGAGAGACAGGTACATGAATTAGAAGGAGAAAATTTCTTTTGGCAGGGTGGTATGGTTGCTTGTCATTCAGATGTGGAAATAATTATTTATGTTCCGTCTGCTGTCGGCCATGTGCTCCAGATGGATTCTGGTCCCAGAGCAAGAGCATGCCAATGAAGTCAGACCAGTCAGTGATGGAAAATGGGATGATGTCCGCATCTTGCTGGGCCTGGATATCAGGCTTGTTAGAATTGTCTTGGATACGACATCTGGACAAGGAGGCGGTGCAGGCTGCCTTGACAGCCATAAGTTGATTTTGTGCTTCAGCTGCTGCTGTAGCTCGGTTCTTGATAACGCCAGGGGATTCCATCTTGAGCTGTAATCTGGTGTACACAATCTCATTTTCCAAAACTGGCTGCCAAATCAATAATATTTTAAGGACGCCAAATCAGATATGTGGTAATCTGAGTCACACGGAGAAAATCTCAATAATGAATTTTGTATTATTAAATTGGGCAGAACCCAATTTGAGTGGTAAAATCCCAAACTCAAATTGGGCAAACCCATAACTCAAGTTTTTTTTTTTCTGTCCAAGATTCATTGGAAACACAATATATACCACCTGGGAGAGCAAGAAAGGTGTGCTCAGAAAAATTACACAGCTTTAAATTTACCCTAGATCTGTTGTGCAAGTTACCCCAACATATCAAGGGTAATTTATTATGCACATGTTACACCTCACTACATGCCTATAGACCCTCAGGGAAATTTAATTCTCCTCAGTAGTTACTTATAGCTCCTCTTGAGCGATTCTGAGGCCTCCTTGAGAATATATAAGCCACTGTTTTTTTCAGGGATTCCTCCAGATTCAATCAGCCACCCAGAAATGTGCCACAATCAGCTGAATTTTTTATACAACTCTACACAGTTCATAAGTAATTAAAAATACGAGCTTTCCTCAAGTGTTATTTTCAGTGGATTTAATCATCCATCACCATCCACACTTACTCCATCTACTTGGCATAATTCTTTAATGAATGTTGCAAGTCTTGAGTGCTCTTGTTAAACTACTCCAGTTGTTAAAAGAGGTCCAATATTACATGACTCATCCTCAATGTAATTTTCACCACTTACAACCCTCAACATATTATGTGAATTTCTCAGAAGGAAGAATACAACATGCGATCTGGATTTCCCTACCTGAAGAAATAGATTGATAAGCACTTCACAGTATTTAATGAAGCTTTTATCTGTGAAATTAAGATGTTACAGGAAATTCACTAACTTTTCAGCTTCCAAACCAAGGTTTATCAAACCTCAGAGAAAATAAATTGACTTTAAACATCTTGTTAGTAGCATACAGGCTGGAAAACATTCACCCATCCAAATTTCCTCATTATCCTGAAGATCTTACACTTATGTATACTATCTCATTTAAATATCAGATCAATTCAAGCCCACCTGATTAAACCTCCCTTAACATCAGCCTTGCACAAATAGACTATTTTTTCATATAATCAAGCTAGACTTGCTGAAATTACATATATATTATATATATATAATGAAAAATTATTTATGACTGAAGTAAAGAAAAAGGGGAAATAATTGATGGTTATTTTGTGATTGAGGATTTAAATCTATAACGTGTGATAATTTCCTTCTTTATCAAATGCTATTAAAGAATAAATTCCCCTATAACTCATCATATATCCTAGACATTCAATCATTGCTCTCCAATAATATTTCTCATTTTTAAAAAAAGAATCTGTATGAATTTTTCGATACCAATAGCAGATGATAGCAAGAGATACTTGAGAAACCTTGGATGGTGAGTTTTCAGAACTGAAGTATTCATTTATGAGGTATTTCTGTACTGGGCCAACAATTATGTGTTCTACTCCCAATTTTTCCACAATCACATCACCAAATACAGGTAAGCAGTTTATTTCTGATGTGAATAATATTTCATTTAACCATTGAATGAAATTATTTTCTGCATTTGGAACCACATGCATCCCCTTTGATTCCATAAAAGAAATAAGTTGTCTGTGGAATATTTTCAAGTGGTAAAGCAAAAATCTCAAAGTTGAACAAATATTTTTTCTATAATTTTTTGTGTTTTTTGAAATTCTAATTTGTGTTCTGTATTTATTGGGGCCTTGCTGTTGCTTAGGTAAATCAAAATATAAATTAAAGCTCATTGAAAGACCTTGAATAAATTCTTGTTTTTTCTTGATGTGATATCCATTGGGAAAAGGAGCTATTTTGCAAGTTTTATCTACTATTGCCTCTTCAGGGGGAGAAAGTTGCCTTCTTGATTTGGTCAAAATTCTTTTTGGTTTCATTGTTTCTGGAAATATCTCAATATTTGGGATTTTTAAATCCTCTAATTTGACTGATTGATAAAAATCATCAGAATTTGGATTAGCCATTATCCTTTCAGAAATTGCTTTGGATACAGCTGTGAAAATCATGTTCTTTTCTGGGATTTGATCTTGATTCAAATTTTTTATTTGTACCCAAATATGAGGTTTGAAATACTTGTACCAAAACTTCATCACCAACAATGACAAATAAAGTGCTTCATGTGCAGAATTCATCTTTTGTGATGTCATTTTTTGGATTAATAACTTATGGAATTTCAGGTTGGAACTATCTTCAGTCTGAAAAGCTTCCTTGAAAAACCAATCCATTAATTCTTTCTGAGTAGTCTTTCCATTCAACTTCAGTTCTTCAGAAACAGCTATGTTGATGATTATAAGCCACTTGAACAAAGTTTTAAACTTCTGGGTAATTGGTGGATCCCTTTTTTTCAAAATGACAGATGAATCATCCTCTCTTGGACTTGGAATACTATCCTCCACTTCAGCAAAACTCTCCATGTTGTTTAGATTTTTCATCCTCCTACAATCTGATTTCACTGTGAAACCTCTGAGGATCATATTATCAGATATTTTCTTTTCCATTTCATCAATATCCAACCAAGTTGAGGTTCTTTTTATTGCAGATGTTAATATTTCATCCCTTCCACTAGTGGTATCTATCAGATCTGATATTGTTTTCTTGTATTTTGAACCATTAAATGGAATTGAATATTTTGATTTATTTTTGGTTGGAACTGTGTGATTGATGGTGGATTTCATCTGAGAGTTGTGTATTGTTTCCCAATCTGCTGGAGGAATTTCATCATTCATATTGGAATCTGGAGCTTCATAAGTTGAAGTGCTAGCCTTATCTGATGAAATAAGTTCAAAATTACTATTATCCTCTTGTGCATTATAATTAGAATGGAGATCCTGATCTTCTGAAGAAATTTCATGATTTTTACTGGCTTCTTGGGATTCAAAGAGGAAATTAATGCCTTGGAGATCTATAAAACAAAACCAATTCCCACCCAATAAAGGTTTGATATGAGATACAACAAAAAAGAGAAGAAAACAGAAAGAAAAAAAATTGACTAGCCTTGATTTCCAATAAATGCTTCCAGCTCCTGAATATATTCAAGCAGTTTATTATTATCAATTGAAGATTCTGTTCCTTCCCAGTCTGTCTCCAAATAACCTAGTACAGATTGTTGTGCTTCTAGGAGACCAGGATGAGGATTTGAACTACTTGTCCCTAAGCCATCAGAGGGCGTGGGGTGGACAGTTGATTCTTCTAGCAAGGCTGACAACCCTTCCACCTTACTGGGTTGGATGATATTCCCTTGCTCCCAGTTGGATAGTACCCGGCCTTCGAAATCATGTTCTGGTACCATTTTGAGTCTCTTTTCTGGACGATGACTGGAGCGCCCTTCGGGCATGACTAATCGACGGATTGAAGCAAAAAACGAGTGAGTAAACCTATTGGATGATTGCCTTTTGAGCGTACTTACCGTGATCATGTTTATCAATGCCCATGGTGATTGAGTTTGGCTGTTGGGGCATAGACTCATTTCCCGGAAGGTATCTTTGAATGTTTCCTCTCTTCAATGCGGCGTTCCCAAAGCCGGAGATATTCTCTGGTTTTATTGCTTGACTGGAAAAATACGAGCTTGACGGAAGGGTCTCCCCGGCCGGCCGTAAGTTTGGCCGGGCTACAGCCTTGGAAATGGCTCCGATATGA
>SMGU01009853.1:0-19076 GCA_004348175.1 Puccinia novopanici
GGTACAATCCGATTAATGTTTCTTTCTCTATCTTCATTTCTATTCTCTCTTACAGTAGAAGTACGACCAGTATATATGTATGTAGGCAGATAGTGCATTATGTGAAATCAATAGCACTTTTTTTTAAAAAAAGAAGGACCCTTACACAAAGGACCCTTACAAAAATAAACCTCACAAATATGGAAGAGTCTACTTCTAATTGAAATGAGATTTTTAGCTGTGCCCTATTATTATTTAAAAGGATATGGTGACTTGAGGATTTTGCCATAATGGCCTTAGAGTAGGAAAAGCAGAAAGTGCTATAACTCTAGTTTTAATTGTCTGGATGTACTCACAATTGAATATCAACAGTAAAAACCATATTAATAATTGAAATTATTTTTGTAGCTGTGCTGTATCAATATTTCAAAGATATAGTGACTTCAGGATTTGACTATAATGGCCTTAGAGTAGGAAAAACAGAAGTGCTGTAACATTAGTTTTAATTGTCTGTGTGGACTCAAACTTTGATACCAAAATGGAATAGTCTATTATTAATGAATTGAGTTATTCAGCTTTATCTATCATTAGTTGAAGAGATATGATGACTTCAGGATTTGGCCATATTGGCCTTAGAGTAGGAAAAGCAGAAAGTGCTATAACTCTAGTTTTAATTGTCTGGGTGGAATCAATCTTTGCTAACAAGATTTAATAGTATACTAATAACTGAAATGAGTTTTTAGCTGTGCTGTGTCAATAGTTCAAAAGATATAGTGACTTCAGGATTTGGCCATAATGGCCTTAGAGTTGGAAAAGCACAAATTGCTATAACTCTAGTATTACTGATCTGAGTGGCTTTAAATTTTAAAAGAGAAAATAATATAGAATCTTAATAATGGAAATGAGATTTGTAGCTGTGCTACATCATTATCTCCAAAGATATGGTAAATTCAGGATTTGACAATAAGTGTGCACATATTTTACATCAACCCTAGTGCAACTCAGGCATTACCTGGTGGAATGACATGAAATAAACTTTTGGAATAATTTTTTTATTATCAAAAACATTATTCCAATAGTTTTTTCATGTCATTAAAACAATTGATGCCTGAGTTGTACTGGGGTGATATAAAATATGTGCACAGTAGTCAGAGGGGCCATACTGCAACTCAGGCATTACATGGTGGAATGACATGAAATAAACTGTTAGAATAATGTTTTTGATCATAAAAAAAATTATTTCAATAGTTGGTTTCATGTCATTCCACCAAGTAATGCCCGAGTTGCACTAGGGGTGATGTAAAATATGTGCACAGTAGTCAGAGGGGCCATACTGCAACTCAGGCATTACCTAGTGGAAGGACATGAAATAAACTGTTGGAATAATTTTTTTATGATCAAAAACATTATTTCAATAGTTGTTTTTATTTAATTCCACCAAGTAATGCCTGAGTAGCACTAGGGTGATGTATAATATGTGCACACTAGGGAGAGGGCTATACTGCAACTCAGGCATGAATTGGTGTAATGAAATAAAATCAATTGTTTTAATAATGTTTTTTATGATCAAAAACATTATTTCAACAGTTTATTTCATGTCATCCCACCAAGTAATGCCTGAGTTGCAGTATGGCCCCTCTGACTACTGTGCACATATTTTACATCACCCCTAGTGCAACTCAGGCATTAATTGGTGTAATGACATGAAAAAAACTATTTTAATAATGTTTTTGACCTTAAAAACGTTATTAAAACATTTTATTTCATGTTATTCCACCATTTAATGCCTGAGTTGCACTAGGGGTGATGTAAAATATGTGCACACTTATTGCCAAATCCTGAATTCACCATATCTGTTCAACTGATGATAAATCACAGCTAAATAACTCAAGTCAATTATTAATAGAATATTATATTTTGGTATCAAAATTTGAGTCCACATAGACAATTAAAACTAAATTTTACAGCACTTCTCACTGCAAAAAAAACTTGATCAACTGCCTGCAGTTGACATTCAGCATGCTCCAGCCAAGCTGCCATCCAAACTCCACATATTTGCATATTTAGATTTTTTGGCACAGTCACTGTGCAATGTGCACAGTGACTGTGCATCCAAGCTTGGTTGAATCAATATTGGAGAAAGGTTTGAGTAACACCACAAGCTTCACTTGAGTTTCAGCATGTCAACTGCAGGCAGTTGAGCATGTTTTTCCCACAGTGTCTGCTTTTCCTACTTGAAGGCCATTATGGCCAAATCCTGCAGTCCTCATATCTTTTCAAATAATGATAAAGCACAGCTAAAAAAATCATTTAAATTATTATTATAATACTTAATTTTTTTGATCAAAGCTTGAGTCCACCCAGACAATTAAAACTAGATTTATAGCACTTTCCACTTTTCCTACTCTAAGGCCATTATGGGCAAATCCTGAAGTCACCATATCTTTTGAAATAATGAGACAGCACAGCTAAGAAACTCAATCTATTTAGAAATATGCTTTTTACTGTTGCTATTCAATTTTGAGTACATTCAGACAATTAAAACTAGATATATAGCACTTTCTGGCCTTTCCTACTCTAAGGCCATTATGGCCCAATCCTGAAGTCACCATATCTTTTCAACTAATGAGACAGCACAGCTAAAAATCTCAAGAAAATTAGTAATAGAATATTCAATTGTGGCATCAAAGTTTGAGTCCACCAGACAATTAAAACTAAAGTTACAGAAATTCTGCTTTTCCTACTCTAAGGCCATTATGGCAAAATGCCGAAGTCAACATATCCTTTTAAATAATAATAGGTAAAAGCTAAAAAATCATTTCAATTAGAAATAGATTATTCCCATATTTGTGAGGCATATTTTTGTAGGGGTCCCTTTTGTAAGGGTCTTTATTTTTTTAAAAAAGTGCTACCAATTTCACATAATGCACTATCTGCCTACATACATGTAACATACTGGTTGTACTTCTACTGTAAAGGGAATAGAAATGAAGATAGATAAAGAAAAAATTAATTTGATCGTACCCATAACAAAACAATATAAGGGTCCTTCAAGTGTAAGGGCCTCTTATGTGTCTGGCGGCGGGGACCTGGGGTGAGCGATGGCAGGCAAAAGGGGGGAAAGTCAAAGAAATGTGTGTGACTTTCCCTAAATCGCGCATGCTCTAAAACTACCCCCGCACTACGCTTTAAGGCTGTCTCTCATGCAGCTCTCTTGCATGCTTGACGGTGCTTTATTGGGTAGGGGTCAGGTGAAGAAATAGTGGGTTTCAAAGTTGAATTGTGCATGCATGCAGACCATTTTGCAGAAAATATTTTCTACAAATCTTTCTGCCTGAATTCATTCAAGATTTGTTGTGAATGAATGCATGCAGAACAGAATTCATATGTTTCACTTCCCTCCTCCAAAAAGTATACTTTACCCCTTCAATTCAATGTTTTCTACATTCTGCAAAAAGATCTGCATGCCTTTCAGAGTCTACTTTGAAACCCACTAATAAGTGATAACACCTACTCTTTGGGTGAGCCTTTATGAAGAAAAAGGCAATCTGTGAACAAATTGGGGCAGTAGTTTGGGTTCACTCAGACCATCTCCACCGCAGGAGGTGACTCCACCACAGGAGGTGACTCCACCCCAGGAGGTGACTCCACTGCAGGAGGTGATCTGGGTCGCTAAATCTCTGATTTGGCAGCTGCGGCACAGTTTTAGCACCGGCAGCCCACACAAATTTTGCACCACAAGGTTCTATAATGAGAAGTATATTTGCGTGAAAGAGAATCCCTGTATCCCCCTACTTTCATACCCTTTTAGGTCACCATAAATTTTAACAAAAAAATAAAAAGTTTCTTCACAATGGAACTCACCAATCCTGATCCAGGCATACTACACCTCCCATTTCAACAAAGGCAGCTCATCTCCACTGCACACACCTGGATGAATGCAGCAGTCCAAGCGGTGACCTTTCTTCTGGATGAAGAAACCCCAGAAGCCACCAGCAATGGTGGATCCAAACCTGGAAAACGTGCAAATCTCAAATGCAGTTTTGATGAAACCTATGAAAAGCTCTGCAGCCATTATTTTTCCAGACAGCCACTCTACTCCAATGAAATCTTCCAACAGTGCTTCCACATGGCCCGATGTAAGACTCAAAAGGTGCTGTGAAACACTTTTGCTGAATTGAGAAGGGGATGGATGAGTTGTAAGCTCTGCTCTTCTATGCTATCAGAAAACAAGACCACCAAGATTGCTTGGCAGTTTATTTATTGTGATAGGGATGGTCTGGTTTGAGATGGCTGTGGACCAAGTGAGGTAAGATATTTATGAGAGTGAGTGGAGTTTGATTATGATGATGAGTGTTGGTGATGAGTGATCATATGTGATGGTGATGATTGGTAAGTGATGATTGGTAAGTGATGTGTTGATGAAGAGTGTTGAAGTCTTTGAGAGGGGGTTAAGAACTCCGTTGGAACCTGTAAGTACTATGACTTGACCCGGGCTTGAACCAAGGGTATTAATGTTGAAGGGGTTAAGGTTTTTGTTTATGTAATATGGGTTGTTGTGTAAAACTACTATATTGATTGGCTGATAATATGGTAGAGTGACCAGGTGGTGTAGTGTTATAGGGGATAATTGACCAAAAAGTGTTGTGTAAGTGTACTGATAATGTGTAAGGGTTTAACTGGTATCAGGATCTGGTGAGGAAAGGGGAAACAACTGGAGAAGAGACCCCATGTATAGAAAAAGGTGAGAGATTTTAGCTACAAGGGGACAAGTACAGTGCACTGCCCAAAGGCTGTGCCTGCACTGCGCCAAGGCTGTGCCTGCACTGCCCAAAGGCTGTGCCTGCACTGCCCAAAGGCTGTGCCTGCACTGCCCAAAGGCTGTGCCTGCACTGCCCAAAGGCTGTGCCTGCACTGCCCAAAGGCTGTGCCTGCACTGCCCAAAGGCTGTGCCTGCACTGCCCAAAGGCTGTGCCTGCACTGCCCAAAGGCTGTGCCTGCACTGCCCAAAGGCTGTGCCTGCACTGCCCAAAGGCTGTGCCTGCACTACCCCAAGGCTGTGCCTGAACTGCCATTACACAGTCATCAGGTCATGATTGTACAGCTCTGCACTGCTTCTGCAGAGCCATCAGGCTATTTATAACATGTACATACATATGGTTCCAGATAAGGGGTATGGAATAAGAGAGAACTGCATGAGACTATGTATGTCATGCGTTGAACTTTTGAATCAAGAGCTGCTTGTCCAAAAGCATGCAACATTCAACCAAACAATCAAACCATTGCTTTAGATGCGCAACACCAACCAATGAAAGCTTGAAATTACTTTGAATCAAATGAAATCACACATTTCAATCTTCAAACTTTCCGAAGGACATTCTAGATTTGACCAACACCCCCTTTCCGGAAAATCTTGTCCCTTCTTGACTCAGCTCAGTTAACACTCTCTCTCAACCAAGCTTGGTCCTCTCTTGCTTGCTCCTTGACATGACATCATTCGTCAAGATTTGATTATTTCAACACCAGCAGATATCCCTCATGCTCAATCACTCCATTTCCTTTGCTGTTGTGTTTGAAGCATTGTCCCTTATGACGTCACCCCTCTCTGTGCTTTGACCATTGTTATGATCACATCCTTGAGCTTGAGCCTCTGTCTTCAAATATATAAACTTTTGTATTCTCTTCACTCTTTTCCTTTTCCTCAGTTAATTAATATTGTGGTTTACACATCTATCTTCTCTGTGCCAATAGCCATTGCCCTATTGCATCCCAATTGTTGAACTTGAGTTATTATCTTCAAGATAACTTTGAAGTAACATCCCATCCATTCCTCAAACTTTCCCTCTCGCGCTTTGGCCAACTAAATCCCTTCTTAGTACATTGGGTTGGTCACATGACAGTATATTAATTAACTCAACAAAAAATTCTGAACCCTTCAATTCAACTTTTTTGTTACTATAGCTTCTAAAATCCTTCATCCTCAAGAATCTGTTGTACCCCTTCTTTGGCAATGCAACATACTCCGGTTCGAACGAGATCCCAGGGTCCACCCCAGCATCCTTTGGATCCCGACCTCAATCTTTGACGAAGACATTCACCCATTCTTCGCGACTCCCTTGAACCTGTTCCCGGCTCTCACCGCAACCATGGAAAACCTGTGGACCCAATGTCCCAGATTTCTGACTCCCTGCAAACTTCTTCGAGAGGTCGTTCTACGTTGACTCAACGTACCTCTCGCCAAGATCGCCAAGACACCACTGACGATGCAAAACCCTCTGATTTGGAGGAGCAGCAGGCGGAACCTCCACCAGTGCCTGTCGTGGAGGATGACCCGCACCAGCTTCTACTCAAACTCCTCCAGACCCTTGGCAAATCCAGTAGCAGCGGATCCAAATTCCGCACTCCGGGATGAAACCGCCCGACAAATTTGACGGTGAAAACTCTTCAAGACTGCGTGGTTACCTCCAGTCTTGCAAAATCCTCTTCTTGAATGACCCCAGCATCTTCTCTGAAGATCGCCAGAAATTCCTCTACGCTGCCTTGTACGTGAGCGGCAGAGCGTCTCAATGGTTCAAACCCTATTTGGACTTGCTCAATAAATCAAATCCCACCTGCCTCATCAACAACTGGGACAGCTTCAAGCAACAGCTGTTCACCCTGTTTGGTGATCCAAATGAAGTTCAAAACACTGAATTCGAGTTGAATTCTATTTCCATGAAGGAAAACGGCAAGGCTTCGACCTATATCGCCCAATTCCGCACTCTTCAATCTTGTGTGGACTGGAACAATGCTGCCTTTGCCTTTCATTTTCGAAAGGGCCTTCCAAGTCGAATCACCAATCAGCTCGCCTTGACCGGCCAACAACTCAAAACTCTCCAACAATTGATCGAACAAACCATTGAACTCAACAATTGTTACCACGACAAGATTTGATCCAACAAGAAGTCTCACGACCCAAATCCCTGGACCTCAAAGAATGATGATTCCTTGAAAAACAAGTCCTCAAAGAAGCCCCAACAATCTTCTTTGACCCCTCGGCCTCGACTTCAACTTTCAAATTGAAGTGACTGACCGACATCACTTTGGTCCTCAAGGATGGCTTGTTGAAGGCGGATGAAAGGGCCAGGAGGGAAAAGGAAGGACTGTGTTTGTATTGTGGTGGGAAGCATGAGTTAGACTCTTGTGCCAAAAGAATCGCTTGTGAAGCTGCCAAATTGGCAAAAAATAGAAGGTAGTTCTCTTGGGACTTGAAAAAGAAACTACCTATTGTCCCCATTTCTGCAAGTCAACCTTTGAGCCTGTGAGATTACTAACGATGCTCTTTGTTCAAGATTTATTCTTTTTGATTCTTTGAATCAACCTTATAGTGTCCTTTTGGACTCTGGCGCTAATGTATCTTTTATAAGTTTAATTTTTGCACAGCGCCAATCCCTTCCACTCACTGAGATAACCAGATTTCCTGTTTATTTGGTAAGTTCTTCGAAAGACCCCAGCTTTTGGGTCTCAAAGAAAGCAAAGTGGATTTTCAATTTTCAACCTTTCCCAGCTTCAAATGGGATTTGACCGTCTTGGATGCCCCAGGAATGGATGACACCATCCTTGGCCATGACTTTCTAGTTCATTGGAATCCAGATGTGAACTGGCAAGAAGGAGTAATTAACCTTCAAACTAACACATCCCAATCAACTAACCTTTCTTCCGTCAATCAAGAATTAAACAGCTTACCTGACAGCATCATTAAGTTAGATGATGAATTTCCGCCAGAAGATTTGCAATGTTCTGACCTTCCCTCTTCCACTCTCTCTTCAAGAGATCACGGAGTCATTGCTTACTGTTCTAACTTACCTCTTCCATCCTTCTTTGAAGAGAAGGCCAAACCTTCTATGAAAGGTTTTTTATACTCCATGATCCTTTCTCATCCTCCCTCAACAGCAATCCCTAGCTTCGACGAAAATGATGATTTCGAAGACCTTGAAACCATCAGAAAGACTCTTCCTTCCATCTATCATGATTATGCTGATGTTCTTCCCCAGTGCAAGCTGAAAAACTCCCACCTCATTGGCCTTATGATCATCAGATCGAACTTACAGGTCCTGCTCCTGTTCCAGGCCCAGTCTATTCTCTCTTGAAGCAGGAATCCACTGAACTTCAATACTACATTGCAAAAAATGTAGCTAAAGGTTTCCTTTGACCAACCAAGTTGAATACAGGTTCTCCTGTCCTCTTTGTTCCAAAGAAAGATGGAACTCTTTGCCTTTGTGTTGATTATAGGAAGTTGAATAATGTAACCAGAAAGAATGCTTACCCTGTTCCTCCTATGTCTCACTTACTGACGCTCTTTCATGGAGCAACTCATTTTTTGAAGCTCAATCTTTGAGGGGCTTACAGCTTGATTCGAATTGCTGAAGTTCATGAATGGCTAACAGCAATGAGGACCAGGTTTGGTAGCTTTGAGTACACAGTAATGCCTTTCGGGCTTTGCAATGCTCCTTTGACTTTCCAAAACTTTGTCAATGACATTTTTGCTGACCTTTTAGAAGTTTTTGTAGTGGTATATCTGGATGATATCCATACTCGAAGAACTTCAATGATCATGTGCAGCATGTTTGAGAAGTGCTCAAATGCCTTCGAGAAAACATTTTGTATTCCAAACTGTCGAAGTGCAAGTTTCATAACTCGTCTCTTCATTTTTTAGGTGTTATCGTCTCTACTGACGGCATTAGCATGGATCCGGCTAAGTGCCAGAAAGTGCTTGATTGGCCTGAACCCTCAAGTGTTAAAACACTTCAAGGTTTCCTTGGTTTTGCTAACTTTTATGAAAAGTTTATCAAGAACTATTCCAAAACCATTGTCAATCTCACCTCCCTTCTCCAAAAAGATGTTCCCTTCAATTTCACTAAACAAGCATCAATTGAGTTTGAAGCACTTAAGAAAGATTTTAATTCTGCTCCCATTCTTGCTAATTTTAGTGAACTCGCTCAAACTTTGATCAAGACTGATGCAAGTGATTATGCTGTCGCCGGCATCATTTCCCAATATTCTTCTTCAAACATTCTCTATCCTGTAGCTTTCGAATCTTGCAAGCTACAATCCTCTGAACTCAACTACGAGATTCATGAAAAGGAACTTCTAGAAATTTTATTTTGCTTACAGAAGTGGCGCTCATACCTTCTCAGTCTTATGGAACCTTTTGAGGTTCTCACAGACCACAATGCTCTTAAATATTTTATGAGCACTCAAGTTCTTACTTGCAGGCAAGCTTGATGGGCTGAATTTCTCTCTGAATTTAATTTCACTATCACCTATCAACCCGGCAAATTGGCTGTAATCCCTGATACCCTGTCACGTTGGGACAACATTTATCCACAGGGGGGAAAGCCTTTGCTGATAATAATCCTGCTAATGTTTGAACTATCTTTGCCCCTATCTCCGATCCTACCCCTAAAGTCACTCTAAATTCTATGATGCTTCATTCAAAGACTCTTGAACTTCGAGACGCTCAGTTAAGTGATGCTTGTTGCAGAGACATTTGGAATAACTTAACTTCAGAATCCAAAGACTAATCCATTTTGAAAAATGGCCTCCTATTATATAAAGGAAGGATAATAGTCTCGGATGACTCAAACTTGAATTTACACATCTTCGAATCAAGACATGACTCTCCTCTGGCTGGTCATTTCGGGCAAGAAAAGACTTATAGCCTAATCTCAAGAGACTTCTACTGGCCTGGTATGACCAGAGATTTAAAATATTATGTTACCCGTTGCTATGACTGCAACCATAACAAATCGTTGAATCATAGGAAGTTTGGGTTGCTTCAACCACTTCCAATTCCGCCTCTTCCTTGGCATTCACTCTCTATGGATTTAATTTCCCAATTACCCTTGTTGAATGGATATGATGCTATATTAGTCATTGTAGATTTTTTTTCAAAGATGTCACTTTTCATTCAAACCAAGACAACCTGCACTTCATCTGATTTAGCAGACTTGTTTGTTGAACATGTATTTTCAAAGCATGGTCTTCCTGAAAATATTTTTAGTGATCGTGGTTCATTGTTTGTATCATCCTTCTGGACTTCCCTCTGCCAGCACTTGAAGATTCAATGCAACTTATCCACTGTGTACCACCCCAAATCTGATGGTCAGACTGAAAGAGTCAATCAAATCCTCAAACAATATCTTTGAATGTTTGTCTGTTATCAGCAGGATGATTGGAGTAAATGGTTACCCATGGCAGAATTTTCCTACAACAATGCAACTCATTCCTAAACTTGAAAATCCTGCTTCCAAACCCTTTACGGCAGAAATCCAACCTTTGATTCCATTCACCTCTCACCTCAACTCCTGCCGCAAATTACCTCTCCAACATCAAGCTTCTTCAAGAGCAACTTTGACACAATCTCGAAGCAGCCAGTCAACGCTACAAGCAACAAGCCAACAAACTTTGACTTCAGCCCCCAGCATTCAGCATCGGCAATTCAGTCTGGCTTGACGCTCGCAACATTTGAACAACAAGACCAACTTTGAAACTTTCAGAAAAGAAACTCGGTCCATTCAAAATTGAATCAGTTGTTTCAAAGAACGCTTTCAAAATCTCTCTCCCTTTGAAATTGAAGGCAATCCACCCAGTCTTTCATGTTTCCCTCCTAGTGTCAGCCTCTATGCTACTAACCAAATGATTATGAGCACGGGTTGTGCTATGAGTGATTGATTGAGTGCTGATTTGGTACGTGAAGGGTTAATTCCTATAAATAATAATTATTAAAGATAATTAGCTTCAAGTATTTAAATCTTGCAAAGCTTCTTCTCAACCTTTTCAGGGAGGGAAATCCCGTAAGTATACGTCGATTCTTCCTGCTGAGACAGTCAGGGAATATTCTAGAGCTTGTAAGTGGCTATCACTTACGTGGTTGGGCCTTTATAGGTGTTGGAGTGCAACTAACAACTGGTGGTAGTAGTTCAGATGCGCTTCAAGACTTATATAAGTCACTACAAGTGGATTCAGAGCAGAAAATAAGTGGTGTGGATGATGGTGGATGCGTGATCCAGTGGAAGAACACTAGTTAAGGCTGCTGGGATAATTTATAAACTGTCTGGTGGAGAGTTATAATAATATCTGGTGGCTGAATGCGCTTTCTGGGTGACTGGTAGGCTTGGGGGAAATTACCAGAGGAAGCTGGTGCTTAAATATTCTAACAAGACACTCAGAAGCGCCCAATATCTTCATTAAGGGACCTTTGAGGCGCACTGGAATCAAGATCAGCAAATGTTAATCCCTTGGATTATTCCAAGTTTAATATTAATAGATCAATGATGTTAATTTACTTTAAATTAAAGTACACATCATTGATGTTGTTAAAGTTAACAAAACTATTGTTATCTCCTTCCAGGCAGCGCTCAAAATTAATGATGATAATTAACTTTTAATTAATACACACATCTTTTGATGTGAATAAAGTTGATAACAACTTATTATCTCCTTCCGGTTGGCGCTCAAATTAATGATGTTAATTAACTTCTAATTAATGTACATCATTTGATGGGAATAAGATTGATAATAAATTGTTAACTCCTTCCTGTTGACGCCTCATTATGGGATACAGATCAAATGATGGTTTTAAGCTTTAAATAATTAATTGTTATCAATTATAATATTTATAAGCATATTTGAGGCGCATATTTTGTAAGTTAAGTTATTTTATGTTATATTTTACGGCTAGAATAATAAATAGAATAAGGTAAAATAAAATATAAAATACTATGACAAAATGTGCATAGACAGAACAGAACTTGGCAAAACTAAACAGAACCTTTTGAGGTAAGACAAAAATAGGCAAAACCTATTATAATGATTTATAATCAGGTTTTTAAAGTTTATTAATGTTCCAGTGCTGTCCTAGTCATGTAATTCACTCATTGGGTTACATGTATTATATTAATTGTACTGTGTTTGTTCTTATAAGGTACAGTACAAGTAATATAATATTAAATATTAATATTTAACAACTTATTACATATTTTAACAGCATTAATTATGTAATATTATCTTGTAACTACCTTGGAAATTTCAGGTATGTTGATATGAAATGTCAGGTATGTTGATATTGCCTCTGTAGTTGACACCTAGAGCCAGCCAAGGGTCTATACTCGGGCAAGACTCATCCCCCTCCAGACCCCGTCAACATTCAAGATCACTTGGAGTGGGAAGTAAGCCACATCCTTGATTCAAGGTTGCGCAAAGGAAAATTACAATATCTTGTCGAGTGGACTGGATATCAGTCCGACAAAGATCAAACCTCTTGGGAACCCGCCAATCATCTTCGAAACTCTCCTGACTTGGTTAAAGACTTTCATTCTAACTATCCTTGAAAATCTCGTCAACCTTAATCCTCCTCCATCTCTCTCTTCTCCTTTTCCTTCAACTCTCCATTTCACTTTTTCCCCTTCTTTTCCTTTCCCTTCACAAACCTTCTTCGAATCACCAAACCAATCATTCCACATCTTCAACTCAATCTTCTTAACACTCATTCAACATCAATTTTTCTATTTTAATCATTTTATTTTGTATTTTATTCCTTCAACTTTTTACTCAAGATATCTTCGAAATAAAATAAAATAAAATAAAAAATCTCTGTACATTGAAAATTTATATGTAAGAAAAAAATATCTGTATTTCTTTTCTATTCTCCTCTCTTCAAATTCTCTTCCGCCTCTTCCCAACTCTCCTTCAAAGACTTCACCAATTGAAAAAACTCCTCCCTATCTTCCTTGGCAACCACCTTTGACATCCTCTTCATATATTGAACCTGAATCAGTTGATGATTGTTGAAGACCGCCTCAATCCATTCCTTGCTTGGTTTCCTTCTCTTACATTCCCAATCCTCCCTTTCAAATTCCTCCTTGTACTCCCTCTTCCTCCTTCGAAATTGTGAACTTCCTTCTCTGATATCATCAACCAATCTTCAACCATTTGTCTCTGGCGCTTGTCGCAAGTTCGAACCAAAATCCTTTTCTTGCTCAACCCTTTCCTCTTCCCTATCTTCTTCCTCTTCTTCAATTCGAATCACTTCCTCCTCTCAAATCACCTCTTCTTGAATTTCCTCTTCTCAAATTTCCTCCTCTTGATTTTCCTCCTCTCAACTTTCCTCCTCTCAAACCTTGCTCCCTCGAACTTCTTCTTCCCTTCCTTCTCCTCCCTCTCTTTTGATTCCATCCTTCATTCCGACTTCCCCTTCATCCAACTCCCACTCCTTGTTCACCGGCTCCAATCAACTCTCGGAGATCACCGGATCCTGTGATGCACCTGGGTATGGCGGTGGTGGTGGTGGTGTGTCAGTGGTATATCTTTGTTGGTTCAACAAATTCGGAATCCCTTAAAAAAAAATCATCATTATTAAAAATTATTCTCAAAAAAAAATTCTTCGAAACACTTACTTATTAATTCTTCAACCTTGGGAGTACCCAACATCGGTGGAATTCGATAATCCACTGGTTTTCAAACTCTTTGTGGTTGATTCCCTTGGTTCAACGGCGCTGGCAACTCTTTGACTTCTGGTGACACTGGTGGACGATGGTTGTGCGACGGTAGTAGCGGCAAGGTGGAACTTGGGATGGTGGTAGTGGTGGAAATGGTCAAACATCCGGTTGGCCAAACGGAAAACCATTCGGAAATCAACAAGTCACTTTCCTACATCTGCAAGATTCACATTTCAACCTATTCCCTTGACTTGTGGTACTTGGTCCACACTTCAAGTTCATTCGAGAACATTCTTGCATCTTTGACCAACATTCTCGACCTCTTCCATGTTGTATTTCTCTTTTATCTTTATCTTTCTTTTTTTTCTTTCTTCAAGTGGTAGTGTAGTGGTGGTGGTTTAATTTTTAAGAGTTGTGGGAAATTTTGTTTGAACTCGCAGGAGCTCATTGGTCTTTATACCGGGCAACTGTCAGCGTCAAACTTTCAAATCAAGAGCTGCTTGTCCAAAAGCACGTGACATTCAACCAAACAATCAAACCATTGCTTCAACGTGCAACACCAACCAATGAAAGCTCAACATTTCTTTGAATCAAATGCAATCACACATTTCAATCTTTGAACTTTCCAAAGGACATTCAAGATTTGACCAACACCCCTTTCTGGAAAATCTTGTCCCTTCTTGACTCAGCTTGGTTACACTCTCTCTCAACCAAGCTTGGTCCTCTCTCGCTCGCTCCTCAACATGACATCATTCGTCAATATTCGATCATTCAACACCAGCAGATATCCTCATCCTCAATCACTCCATTTCCTTTGCTTTTGTGTTTGAAGCATTGTCCCTTATGACGTCACCCTCTCTGTGCTTCGACCATTGTTATGATCACATACTTGAGCTTGAGCCTCTGTCTTCGAATATATAACTTCTGTATTCCTCTTCACTCTTTTCCTTTTCCTCAGTTAATTAATATTGTGGTTTATGTTCAAGTGCAGGAGGAAGCGTTCAAAGAAAAGGAATGCGCCAGGATGCTGGAGCATTCATAATAAGAAAAGAAAGTAAATAAAAATGTAATGACTTTCCACATGGAAGTCAGCAGCTAATATATTTCTCAGCATCAATAATACTATAAATACCTGTTCTTGTTCCTCCACACACATTCATACTCAAATTCATACACTCATTGTGAATGCTCGGCGGTCTTTTGGTGCAGAAGATACGAGCGAACTGAGTTGAGGGTTTGTATTTCCCGGCTCAGAGAGCCCTATTTATAGGCGAGATAGAAATACAAGGTACACGAAGCTTCAGAGGCTAATCAAAGGAGCTCAAGAGAAGATCATAAAGAAATAGATGTATCCATTGGATGGGATCATGGAGAACAAAAGAGAAAGAGACAAACGCCGAGAGCGGCAGTTCTATGAAGCCGGAAGCGGCTAGGACACGCCGAGACGCGGTATACTGGTACACAGGATAGAGAGAGAGCCGAGAGCGGCAGTGAAACAGGCCGAGAGTGGAGTGAGCAGGCCGAGAGCGGCCGTAGGAAATAAATAGGTCAGAGAGGGGCAACCGCGAAAGGAAACTAGGGAGTAGAATCACACCATCCCTCCGAAGCGCAAGCCTCTGGATTGCTACGCACGCATGGCCATTCTTGTTGTCTGTGCTTGGTAGTTGCGGTTGGGCGTCTCCCTGTGCTTGTCTTAACGTTGTTTTGAAAAATAATCCTTGTTGTCACCTTGGTATCTTTTTAACCGATCTCCGTTGACTGTGAGCCCTAGAAGGTGACCGTTATGGGTTTTCAACTTGAAGCTACCATTAGGATTTGCGCTGTGTATCACAAATGGGCCGTCCCATTTTGGATGTAATTTAGTGGGACGTCGTATAGAGTCGCAACACTTGATCACCTGGTCGCAGATTCCGTTTGGTATACCCATCTTCTTGGTCAGCGGAGCGCAACGCAGCCTTGCGATTCAAGTTTTCTATTTGAGCCTCCCGTTCCGTGGTGAAGTTTTGGAACGAACTGGTTATCTTCCGGTCGATGGATATTGTTGCGGATGTTCACTTTAGGGTCGAACCCATAGCACATATAGAAAGGGGATCTTTCCAGCCCACTAGTGCGTGAGCTTCTGTACCAAACAGAGCTAGATCTAAATACTTATCCCAGTCAGATTGTCTATCAGGTACGATAGTTTCCGAAGACTTCCTATTAACGTACCATGGAATCTTTCACTAGCCGTTGGATTGAGGATGGTACGGCGAGATTTTGTTGTGAATGATGTTATGTTCAGTTAAGAAGCCTTGAAAGACACAGCTGTCAAATTCGGCTTCCATTGTCAGTTGTTATAGAGTGGGAAATCCGTGACTCGCAATGATAGATTTGACTAACTTCATTGCGGTTACACCCGACCTTGTCTTTAACGGTATGGCATAAGCCCAACCTGTCCCGTAATCGATCGCTGTTACCAGGTATTGGTTTCCGCTATTGGACCTGGGTAAAGGGCCCACAAAGTCCATTCCCCATACCACAAAGGATCATATTCAGGGGCATCTTGTTTCTTGCACTGTTATTGGCGCAGTATTGACAAGCCACACATTCACTTATCATAGACTCGACAATCTTATGCATGTTCGGGAACCAACACTCTTGTCTGAGCTGGTAGAGGTATTGTTGGCGTGCCTGTGACCATGTCAAATATGCACTTCTTTAGCCACCTTCTTTGCCTTCTCAATATTGTCTATGATCCGGATGCGTTGGTTGCGTATGTTGATGTGATGGACTTCCCCATTTATCAAGTCGAATCCTTTAGCTTTTAAGTCTTCAGGATCTTTTTCTAGTAGGTCTCAAAGTTTGCTGAAAGCAATATTAGTATTAGAATCAATGTTTTCCAATGTGAACAAGGATTCAGCTACTTTGGGGACCGATCATTTCTTATCAGTGTAATCGTCTGGTTTTTGGGATAAAGCATCCGCAGCCATTTGTTCAGATCCCGGTTGATAGATGATATGAACGTCAAAGAATTCTATTTCATCGACGAACCTTCCTAATTGTCGGTTGACGTGGCGCTGAGATTTGAAGTATTTTAGAGATTCGTGGTCAGTACGCACAAGGATCGGGAACCTTCAATATACCCCCTAAAGTGTTTGAGGGCATGTACGATTGCCAGTAATTCTCTTTCCTGAGCCGAGTAGTTCTGTTCCGTCTTTGAC
This sequence comes from Puccinia novopanici, assembly GCA_004348175.1. NCBI lineage: Eukaryota > Fungi > Basidiomycota > Pucciniomycetes > Pucciniales > Pucciniaceae > Puccinia > Puccinia novopanici. The sequence continues at coordinate 16,658 of SMGU01009853.1, forward strand.
AATTTTCTCGACTTGTATGCTATCGGTTTAAGGTTCTTTGTTTTGACTTTCTTACTGTAATCTTCCAGGGAGAAGTCTTTCGTAATAGCTTCTGCGGTTGGGTCTTGTTGCAAAACGGCACCAATATTTGTCCTGATGCATCGGTGTCTAATACAAACGGGGCAAATGGTTTTGGGTGTTGTAGCGGGATCGTTATGGCTAGGTGTTTCTTCAAGGTGTTGAAAGCATGTTGATGCTCCTCCCCCCACGAAATTTTTGCGCCCTTCTCCAGTGATCCTTCCGTCAACTGGTACAGTGGTGTCGCGATTTTAGAGAAGTCTTTAATGAACCGTTTATAATAAGTTGATAGGTTTAAAAATCCTCTCACCTCCGTTATGTTTGACGGCGTAGGCCAGTCGAGAATCTTGCTAACCTTCTTCTTCTCGGTTCTTATTCCATCACTGCTGACCACATGACCAAGGAAGATTAGATCAGATTTGCCCCATTCACATTTTTTCGCGGACACTACAAGGTCGTACCTCTTTAGCAATTCAAAAACTTTCTTTATGTGTTCCGTGTGTTCTTGCTCCGTTTTTGAGTAAATTATCACGTTGTCCAGATAAACCAAGGCAAATTTACCCAGACACTCTCGAAGGATTGAGTTCATCATATGCTGGAAGGTCGCAGGCGCATTGCGCAGCCCAAATGGCATTACCAGGAATTCGTATGCGCCATTCCGGGTTGCAAAAGCTGTTTTAGGGATGGAATCTTGTGTCAGTCTGACTTGCCAGAATCCAGATTTTAAGTCTATGCTGCTGAAAATATTGGCACCTTCTAAGAATTGGTAAGCGTCGTCGATTCTTGGAAGCGGGAACAAGTCTTTTACGGTCAAAGAGTTTAGTTTTCTGTAATCGACACACACTCTTGTCAATCCGTCCGGCTTCTTGATCAGAATCAGTGGTGCAGACCACGGCGATTTTGACGGGCGGATGATTCCATCTTTCAGTGCTTCCTCGACAAATGTCTTGATCAATTTGTGCTCATGGGGAGAGTATGGTCTGCCATGTACCTTCACCGGGGCCTTGTCGCCAGTGTTGATTACATGCTCAAACTCTTTGTCCCTAGGCAAGCCAACGATTTCTCAAAAACATTTGGGGGCTGTCTCGTAAGCTACTTGGTGATAACTATTTACGAATTCATTTCCAGCGATGACATTGGCATTAAGTCCCTGTTGAGGCCTACAGTTGCCGTTATGAGGTTTCACATGTACAACTTTGTTGTTGCCGTCCAAGAACGTATACGACAGGTCATCGTAATTGGGGACGGCCCTGGTCTGGCACAGCCAAGGTAACCGAGAATCAGATCCATCTCCAGTAGTGGTATTACAAACGCTTGAGTCTTCAGTACGTTGTTGTCGATACACAAGTCGAAGCTGGCTAGATACTTCACTCGTTTGATTGTCCCATTGGCTAAACAAACGTTCCGTGGTTTGATTTCCACCAATTCAATTTCTCGTCATTCCATAGCTCCAGCGCTACCTGAATATTGATATACGTCGCCCCAGCCCAGAATCAATAATCGCGTCACAGATTATACCACCGATACCGAATTCGTATCTTGGCAGGGTTTTTTCGGGACTAATATTGTTCAGGCTCAAATCGGTATTTACTTCCAACTCCTCGGGTATCGCCCATCCAAACTATGCTAGACTGGTTGGACCAGGATTCGACTTCAAAGTTGTAGGATTCTTTGTCCGAGTCAAGCGTTTCCCACTGAATATATTCACGACTTGAGTCAGCAAATCGTTTTTGGGCGGAGTGGACTGAGGCCGCGGTGGATCGTTTTCTCTTTAATGGAGAACTGGGCGCCTCCATGTAATTGAGTCTTAATTCGTCTGTTAGGCCATGTTTTTTGTTCCCGGGTATAAAGTGTTGGGCGCGCGGGTTTAATTGAGATTCCAATTGCTTGCATATTGCATGGCTTTCAGCTTCCCGTATAATGGACTTCCATAGCTCACTATTGATCCGAGTTATTGAGTTGTCGAAGGATTTTTCCATATTGTTTTTGATCTGTTCTAACTTCCGGTTGAAGTACTGGGTTGGATCAAAGAGATCTTTGCCGCCACTAGGTCCGTCCATGGCATCAAGGCTCAAATGGTTGATTGTCCCATCTTCAGGGCCTTCTGGAATGTCTAAATTAATCAGATTCAGCGCCCCCTTCGATCGACCTTTATCGGACTTGTATTTGATTTTCCTGGGGGAGGGACAGTCCTTCGAAAGTGGCCTATCTTGTTACAGTTGTAGCAGCGGGCTTTGCTCACGTCCATTGCGTCTAGATCCATTGGCGAGCTAGTTGGGGGATTCCTTTGAGGAAAGGAGAAGTTGCTGGATCCTTGAGAGCTTCTCCGATGTTGATTAGGCACAAATCCTCGGCTACTTCC
>SMGU01009856.1:0-16410 GCA_004348175.1 Puccinia novopanici
GGTCCATCCTGGGGCTGCTGGAGATGCTCTTAGTGAAAGAGCCACACATATTTGTCCAGGGGAAGGGGGGATACACTCGTATCCTGTCTTGAATCCACCAGGGGACAATTGTAGGCACCTGTATAGCAAGTGCCAGAAATAGTGAGAGAAAAGGCAAGATGAGAAAAAAAGAACATTATGATTTTAAGGTCAGTTGTGGCCCCAATGCTGTGAGGCATCTTGCCTTTCCTCAATGATAACCTGAAAAAGAAAGGTATACTGAGTGCTGCCTGGGTTGCAAGCTCTAAAAACACAGAAGGTAAAAACCCATTGCATCTTTCAACACTCGTTTACCACACTTGACAACACTACAATGATGACCATTCAAAGTGTGGTGTTTTTCTCATTCTTTAGGTGAGTGCTCTCAAATGGGGAGACCCAGGACTTAAGTTTTCAAGTCCTTCCCTGCTGCGGTTGATGGGGGCACAAACCTCACCCATAAACTTGTCGATTTTGCTTAAGTGCTGACAAACTGATTGTAAACCCGTTCCGACCGTGCAGGGAGGGACTTATATAGTTAATAAGTTAGATATATATACCCGGCATGCAGACAAGTAACTGGCAGGCAGAACTGGTCAGGTCTGGCATCCACAACAGCAGCAAGTTGACAAGTTTCTCTTTCAAACCAAACCCCCAAAACAGTCAACACAGGTCTGCTGAACTCAGGGCAACGCAGCTCCTGTGTGTGTGTGTGTGTGGTTAATTGAGCCGAGTGCTTTGCGTGCGGTTATACTCCACGTGACGACTATGCAAACGAGTCAAGTTGATGGTTTGTTAATGCCATGGCTTGTCTTCAACCGCCAACGGGCTGCAAAAAGACCAAGAAGAGCAGCATGACTCCCCCCAACTTATCATCAAGAAACTACAAAACTCCGCTGTCTTAGCATATAATTTTAAGGATAAATCTACAGTAATAGTGTTAAGACAAAAAACAACGAAGAAAGGGTTTCCAGGTAGAACTACTCCCCAAAGATGAGCTCCACTTCATCCACGGCGGGGCCACTGTGATGTGAAGCATTCAAGGGGGATTGCGGTCCAAAATGCGGCGATCGATGAGATGAAGTCCTCGGACTACTGACCAGTTCAAGACCATTTGAAAGCCTTTCTCGCTCAACCTGATCTGTCACCTCATCATCCTCGCGACCATCAAAGACGACCGGTCGCAGGGCAGGACTCTTGGGCTCGCTACTCTTCTTTCGACGAGGGATTTGTGAAGGCGATCCGTGCTGACTTTCTGAAGTCTTCCTCTCTTCCTCCAGCGCAGTAATCGTCTCCGGTGACAAGTGCTCCCATTCCGCCCTCCGATTCTGATTGTCATCATCCTTGAAATCATCAAGAGATGATACCCCGCCATCTGAGCCAAACTCGCCGCCGAGATATCCAATCGAGGCTATGCTTTCACTATCCGATATATCGTCAAAGTCGCCGAGCAGCTCTCCGAGCCGGTTCCACGCAGAAGTAGCAGCATCATCGCTTCTCTCTAGCAAGCCGTTACTAGAAACTGAGTAGTGTGGGTAGAAAAGACTTTCGACCTCATAATCTTCCAAGAAACCATCGATCGTGGTACTTGGATCAGATGATCGCGTGTTGTCATAGAACGACCGCACCGGTGGAAATACATCCGATTCAGCAGATGCGTGAGGTGATTGGGAAGGTTGCGACCCATTGGGTCCACCTTGGCGATCGACTTGATGCCATGTAGCATGCGCATTGTTGGCAGGGCCATCTGGCGCATTGGCCACTAAGCTAGACGGACGGCGATACAGTTGAGGTGCAAAAGCTGAATAATGCTTGCAGTTGTAAAAGCTAACAAGCGATCGTAAGGCTTGTTCTTGTGGCTAGACCGAAACAGAATACCATAAAACCCTTTAATAATTTTAGTGTTCCTCACGTACGGGTGACTAAAGTGGGACATACAAAAGAGTCTTCAACTTCTCCATCAAGATCTACTCCCAAGAGCCACTCGTCCCGTAGATTTGCGCGACAGTTCAGATAAATTGCCGTAATCACTTTCATGTTGGCTGAAACACTCAAGGTCCCAAGCACTTACTCAGCGACAAGCATGCAGGGGTATGTTCACTTGAGAAAACGACGTACCTTGTCGCCATTTTCTCCCACAAAACGGCACTTGACTTTTGATGACTTTCAATACATATAACTGTAAAGTAGGTTGGTTGGCCCTCAAGATGCGCTTCAAAATAGCCTGTTCCAGTCATTTATATGATAAATGTCTCGTCGATTAAAAAATAAAGATATACAGCAGGCGACAGGACTTACAGAACTTTTGTATTGAACAAGCAATAGGATCCGGTGCACCCTGCCTTTGGTCAACTTTTGCAAGATATGAACAAAGTTGATGGCAGAAAAGAAATTCCTCCAAGAGTAATCAGTAATCACATCGACATCGTCATCTCCTAGTCGCGCTGATCTTGTGACGAGCGGAGTCGGATTTCGCTGAAGAGGTGATTCCTCGGGACAAGGTTCTGTCGGAAAGCGTGAACCATACAGCGCGCAATACCGAAAGAAACTGGCGCGGATGGATAGGAATATCAGCGATCCAGCATCTGGCAAATAAGCGTTTATATTCATTGAGTAGTTGAAAGCTTACTTGTAATCCTCACACTCGTTTTTCGTTTTCACTTGTACTGCAACCTCTTGCAAGCCAAACATTTTTAAAATTAGTAGCAAGCAATTCGAATCTACCAATAGCTGGGCCAAGTAATGGAACTTCATGATATCTATAATTTCCAATCAGTGATAGTATATGCCTGTGTATAATGAGTGAATGACGAACGGGAGGCCTTGAACCATTTTAGTGTTAATATTAAAATGGCTGAAACTGCCTTCGAAGTGATTTCACGATGTCTCAGAATATCAATATCTTCGACCGTGGGGGGCGGCTTCTCTGCAATGTGGACGGAAAAACTGTTGTTAATATCACCACTTTCACAGTGCACATGCTGAACAAGAAAGGCCTATTTGAAAACACACGTTGCTCAGCTTCGTTGGTGTTATTTGAATTGGTGTTGGCTGTCACAGTGGCTAACAGTAGCTTCAATAGGACAATCACCGCACTTTGCATTTGTGGAAGGATACTCCGCTAAGACAGGAAGGTCAGCGATTATAGTGGGGAGCTGAAATCGAGACAGCCGCACTGACATACAGCAACTCGACCCGCTGGAGTCTTCGGGTATCTAACGCATCCTGTTTCAATTTCTGGGCAGTTTCATGATCATTCAGCTGCTCAGCAGTAGCAAAATCGCACCAAATTCGTTCTTCCAACTCGATTAGCATTTGTAAAGAATCCGGGAGTGGCGGTCGCTCATCGATATTTGGAGGGAACGTGGTACTCTGATCCATGGCCATAGACGACATTTTATCGGTGATGTTTTGCATTGGATCTCGCTCGGATGATTTATTCCAATCAGCTTCAGCGCATGCCTCGACTTTAGCTAACCCTGATTCATCAGCCATGAACTCCTCCCGAACCTTCCAGGTTTGCCAAAGTTCGGTGCTGATTCTGAGATGGCTCATGTAAAGTTCGCCTGCCTCATCAATGCTGCGGGGTACAAGCGAGGGAACACCATTGCTGCTCAATTTTGCATTTGCGGGAGAAAAAGGCAGTAGGAAAGGTCGAGTTTGATCTGTTTGGAATTGTTGCTTCTTGAGTTTCTGCTGGGGTGATGGTGGTGGAGAGGGTGCTGGTGTACCAGGTTGTAGGTTATTGTTTGGTAAAGCTTTAATCTGACCGGAAGGATCGTGTGGAATGGTTGAATTGGCGGGGTGATACATGGCACTGGGTCGGATTGGAGTTGGTGCGGCAGCGGCGGCGAGTCGAGCTAGATAGATTTCAGAGACGTCTGGGGAGACATAGGTGGGGTATTTTGTTACGATTTCTTTTCTGAAAGTGTAAAAGTCGAGTGGGGAGACTTTGAAAGAGCTGGCAGGAGTGGATTGGCTAGGCGGCAGACTTTCGATTGATCGCACCATCTTCTTAACACGATCTACATCGCGCATACCACCGAGGGTGACAAGCATGCTTTTCCATAGCAAGAGAAGCAACTAGAAAATGAGTATTCAGAATGTCAGCACGTTGTTTGATATATTGAGAGTCCAAATGAAACTTGTCAGCTACTTTTTTGACTGGGTACCCTTTGGCATTTTTTTCACGGAGACTAGCTACTAAGCCAAGCATGTAGATTGGCAGTGGAGGATCCAAACCCACTGTACAAAAAAAATAAGCTCGTCAAGATGATGATGAAATTTGAAAATGTGATGACAATCTGCGTACTCAATTCCTCGCCCCATGTGTCGTCACCCCTAAAGACTTCAACCATAAAGTATAGCACGGCCAGATGAATGGCTAATTCCCCATTGATTTCCTCGAGGAATGCTTGACGATCGTGAGCATCCAAATAGGGACCGGTTGGGGAGAATGATGAATTAGGGTCAGGCGCTTCTGGCAGGCTACTAATCCAGTCGTGCCGACCACCCACGCCTTTCAGAGCGACGAAAATGGCTTCCAATGCGCCAGCCTCTCGTAAGAGTTGAGCATTTTGAATGACCAGTTGCACATGATGTTCGGTGGAGGTTGAATGAGCAAAGGTACCTTGAGCGATATAGAGTATCTTCCTTGCCGCATCAAATCGAATTTCGGGATCCTTATCTTCCAGCCGATCGAGTAGATGGATGATGTAGCTCTTCTGAACGGCCGAGGGAGCCTGGACCCAATCGAGTTCCGTTTTCAACTTATCCCGAGACCATTCACGCCAGTTTTTCGTTGAACCAGGTTTTTGATGAGCCGAGGCACGATTTGGTTGAGAGTTTGAGTCGGGATCGAACTCCCATGTATCCCGACCTTCCAAAACGCCAGGGACCTCGACGTAGGAGTAAAACTCGTCGAGTTCATTTGTTAGCGTATCACAATCGATACTTGCGAGCTGATTATCGGCTGATTCGGGACTTGGGATGTGCGGAGGATGTGAATGGAGCGATGGAAAGTCGTAAACCATTGCCTGAGAAGGGAATAGAAGGCAAATGGATGAATCAGATATGAGCGCTAGATTTGGAGAGGTTTACACGCCGAAGAATGGGGAGGGAGGAAACTGACCCGTTCCTTATTTGAGCTCTTGTTAAGTTTGAGTTGATTGAGGGTAATACTGTTATTATTACCAATATCATTGTGACTGATAGGAGGGCCGGCAAGGCTTGGGTTATTGATTTGATTTTCAGATTTTTGGTTTTGGTTGAGATTGAGTTGATTGAGGTTGGTATCAATGATATCCCTGCCCTGAGGGCCACCGCCGCCACTGACGGTGGTCTTACCTGGGCCACCATGCCAAGGTTTTTCGGATGGAGGATGAGTAGCAAATGCGAGAGCGACACTGGATGAACGTCGGTTGAGGAATACTGGGTTAGTGTACGGTTGAGACTGATCGAAGAGGCTGGCAGGCGAGCTCAGTTCGACAGGGGAGGATGAAGATGTTGATTGCTGGATGATATGACTCTGCAGAGGTTCGAAAGAGGTGTGAACTCGAAGGAATGGCTGATTGTTGTCGGGATGAGCAGGTTGAGTGTTGCTGGGTTGATGAGACATTCTTGCAGTAGTTAGTATAGTAGTAGTAGTGGTTGTTGTTGGTTTTCCCTGTTGACCGTCTCAAGCACCACAAGACAAGAGAGGTGATCGAGATCTGCACCACCGCGCGGACAGGGGGGTCGCCCCCGAAACAAACCACATCTCAACAACTCCATTTACGGGTTTCAACTCCTGTTAATTTCAAGGGATGGTGGCACAACTTACACTATCAAAGTGGGCGGTTACACCCTTGAACATTTCTTCTTCTATTATGGAGTTAGATTGGTGGCATCATACTGGTAATGCAAGAAGAACCAGCTGGAAGCTGAATGGCCACTGAACAAGAAAGGGAAAAACTTGAAGCTAAATTGTGATGTGTTTTGAACAGACTCAAATTAAAGATAGAAAAATGAATCATACAGAATCAAAGAGAGAAATAAGGCTTGCTCAAGTGTTGCATGGTTTAGTGAACTCATAGAGTCATAATTCTTGAGCAAGATGACTCTGAAGTAATATGAAGGATCACTACAAGTGAGTCTTTAAATAGCACCAGGATGCAATGAATAGCTCAGAAAATAAAGGAGAGATACAGTATCACATGAGTCTTTTTCTTGAATAGAATGAATTAGGATGAATTAACACACAGCACTAATTATTTTATTATTTTTGTGATGGTACTTTGAGAACTACCAAAGTACCAGAAGGAGTTGGAATTTAGGGTTGGTTACCCTAGTTAAAATTAAATGAAACAACCATTCATGAAATAATATTCTAAGATTTCACAATAATAAAAAGATGTAAACCATTCTGCAGAATTTTGGATACTCTGGAGTATCTCTAAGGCTAAAAACGTATGTCTTCACCAGGACTTGAACACAGGAAAGGTAAGTTAAAAAATGTGTGATTTAAATTATAAGGGTGTTTTTATATTAAAATTAATACCCTGTTTGGAGGTAGTGATATGATGTGATGAGCTGCCATGCACAATTATGGTATTCAAAATTTGGACATAAAATCATGCATAACAGCATAGTTTCATTTTTTGGCAGGGTATTTTCAACAAGGCTTTATGTATTGTTACAGTTCCCTTCAAGAAAATTTTATGTGAAATGCCTTTATGATTTTATGTCTGAATTTTAAATACCATAAATTTTCCACATATTTGTGAAATGAAAATGTGTTTGGAAGTGAAGTGAAAGTTAATATCACTCCAAATATTAAACCAGCCCTGTCAGCTATGTATATGAAACTTGGGATATCCAATGGATATGCCATGTACTATCACTGTGCTGAGAGTAAATTAAAGTAAAGATTATGTCAGCCTTAGAGATACTACAGAGTATCCAAAAGCCTGCATATCTGTAATAATAGTATTTTATCTCATTTAATATTGATAAATCCTTGAATATTATTTTAGAAATGGATTTCTCATGTAATTTTACCTAGGGTTACCCACTGGGCCTACCCCAAAATTCCTACTCCTTCTGGTACTTTGTAACAACTCAAAGTACCATAAGAAGTATTAAAGATTAATCATTGCTGTGGACTGTGCAGTAAATATGTACATAACTTAGTCACATATAATATGTACATAAAATAATGTAATATGTACATAAATAAGAAATGAATACAGTTCAAATCTTATTTAAACAATGAGAGAGGAGATTTAGCTGGATTTCAATTATAATACAATCCCAATTGTATACAAGTATATTGTAGTACAATTTCAATAGTAATATAATTGAGATTGGAGCAACCTGAGAAAGTTCCACATGAACAGTCTGTGAGAACTTATTCCAATTCATGCTATTCAATTAGTTGACACATGATGTTATTGGTTATAACAATGCATCATGATGCCATGGGGACATAGAATGAATTGAAGCACTCAAATGAACCATGATGGTGCAAGATGACACCATTATGGCATCATTTGATGTGAGAATGGTGCAATACACCTTAAGTCCTTCCTGTAGCTTCCTGGGAGACTTTTAGAATATAAAAGGTGGCCTTCTTTGGCCTTGAGATGGACCCTCAGTGATTCACCCTAGCATAACATAGTAAGTGCAGTGAATACCCTCCTCCTACTTCTAGAGTAGTGTTTCCATCTCCCCATCACCCTACCTTTTTACCACTGGAACTTTAGTCTGTCTTATTAAAATCCCCATTTAAAAGCTTTCTCTAGATCCTTAAAAGTAGTTGCTGCAAGACTACCACCTCTGAAAAGTAGCCAATCAGTTCAAGTGCTTGCCAGCTACTCTTAACAACTCTGTTGTTACCTTGATATAAGCACAGTTAATCCATCTGTCACTTCTGTCTCCTTCACTTGTATATCAAGTAAGTTGATCTTAAGAAGTATCTCCTACCTTAAGCCATCCTAGATTGGGCCACAAGGGGACTATAATTTAACAAGTGTAGTTATACAACTGGTAGATTAGAGAGTAATCTCATATTTTAATAATTTCAGCACAGTGATAGTACTAGGCACATCCATTGGATCCCCTAGTTTCATACACATAGCTGACAGATTACTCCTTACTACCTGGTGTATTGCTAAACTAGTTAAACTCTAGTCCCCTTGTGACCCAATCAGAGATAGCAGAAGGTTGGAAATACCTCTTTAGGCTCAACTTACTTGATATACAAGTGTAGAAGACAGGGGTGACAGCTAGGCTGTGCTTACAATAAGTAGAAATATAGAATTGCTAAGAGCAGTTGGCAAGCACTTGAACTGATTGGCTACTTGTCAGAGGTGGTGGTCTTGATGTAACTACTTTTAATGAATAAGAGAAAGCTTTCAAATGGGAGGTTTAATAAGGCTAACTATTTTTCAAGTGGTAAAAAGGTAGGGTGATGGGGAGATGGAAACACTAATCTAAAAGTAGGAGGAGGGTATTCACTGCACTTACTATATTATGCTGGGGTGAATCACTGATGTTCCATCTCAAGGCCAAACTACCTTTTACACTGGGGAAAAACATGCTCAACTGCCTGCAGTTGACATGCTGAAAGTCCAAGGAAGCTTGTGGTGTTACTCAAACCTTTCTCCAATATTTATTCAACCTAGCTTGGATGCACAGTCACTGTGCACACTGCACAGTGACTGTGCCAAAAAACTACATATGCAAACATGTGCAGTTTGGATGGCAGCTTGGCTGGAGCATGCTGAATGTCAACTGCAGTCAAGTTTTTTTTGCAGTGTTATATTCTAAAAGTCTCCCAAGAAGCTACAGGAAGGACTTAAGGTGTATTGCACCATTCTCACATCAAATGATGCCATAATGGTGTCATCTTGCACCATCATAGTTCACTTGAGTGCTTCAATTCATTCTATGTCTCCATGGCATCATGATGCATTGTTATAACCAATAACATCATGTGTCAACTAATTGAATAGCATGAATTGGAATAAGTTCTCACAGACTGTTCATGTGGAAATTTCTCAGGTTGCTCTAATCTCAATTATATTACTATTGAAATTGTACTACAATCTACTTGTATACAATTGGGATTGTATTATAATTGAAATCCAGCTAAATCTCCTCTCTCATTGTTTAAATAAGATTTGAACTGTATTCATTTCTTATTTATGTACATATTAAATTATTTTTATGTACATATTAGGGGTATCAAATATGACCAAATCTACCATTATTTAATTGACAGGTTTTCAAAAATCCACCTTTTTAAAACATGTTTGTTATTCACCAATAAGCTCTTAGGACACATTAATGGAGAAATATTGTTTTGATAATTGACTGGTTTCTAATGGTGGATTTGTTATATTTGATACCCCTATTATATGTGACTAAGTTATGTAAATATTTACTGCACAGTCCACAGCAATGATTAATCTTAATACTTCTTATGGTACTTTGAGTTGTGACAAAGTACTAGAAGGAGTAGGAATTTTGGGTAGGCCCAGTGGGTAACCTAGGTAAAATTACATGATAAATCCATTTCTTACATAATATTACAGGATTTATCAATATTAAATGAGATAAAATACTATAATTACAGATATGCAGGCTTTTGGATACTCTGGAGTATCTCTAAGGCTGACAAGACCTGTATTTTGTGTTTGGTGGGGTCTATATTTAGTGATGACCATGAGTGTAATGCAGTTCATAATTTTGGCCTAATGCCAAAACCAGATTGATATGATGTAGGCATTGGTGAGGCCTGGTTATACAAATGAAGTGATTATTAAATAATTATAACCCAAACAACCGGACCTAAATATTAAGTGAATAATAATATTGAAGATTGAACAGAAGATGTAGTTGTATTGGGGATAATTGAATAAAGAAATTCTTATAAGAGCATGTGTACCATGAGTTCAGTCAATTTGACTGCGCGGCAACTTTGAAATTAAGCAATGTTAACTTGCCACACAGCCTTTGACCACATTAGTACAGCCAAACTACCGGTCATTTTGGCTAAAAAAAATAATCATGATCAACTGTACCACCGCCAAGTGTCGTTGAATGAATGAGCTGTACAATTGGGACATGGAAGAGGAAGATGAAGATGAAGTCAACATTTTGACCAACTGGAATTGGAAGAAGAGGAAAAAGAAGCACCCCCAGTCCAACATTGTCCAAATAAAGAAAGGAATCATCTCCTCAGACACAAGAAATTGATGGTGGATTACTTCAATGTGAATTCTACTTACAACAATTGAGATTTTGAACAACAATTTCAAATGGAGAAGTGGATATTCCTGAGGATTGTCACTGATTTGGAGGCCACTTGCCCTTATTTTGTTCAAAAGGTGGTAAGTCAGCTAATTTTCTCTCTTTTTTCAAACAGAGATCCTAATAATTGCCTTTCAGAACTGCACAGGGAAGAGCGGGCTGTCCAGCTTCCAGAAGGTGACTGCCGTGCTCCGACTACTTGCATATGGATGTGCAGCTGATTTGACTGATGAATACTGCTGGCTTGGGGACACCACCACTCAAAAACAGAACTTTGTCAACACGCTCATCAACATATATGGCAAAGAGTATCTCCGCAAGCCAAATAATCAAGATCTGACTAGAATTCTGGGAATCAACAATGATCAGGGATTTCCAGGATGCATTGGCAGCCTGGATTGCATGCACTGGGCATGGAAGGACTGCCCAACCACAATGGTTGGGCAGTACAAGGGCAAGGAAAAATCACTGACAATTGTCTTGGAAGCAGTGGCAGACCAATCATTGTGGATTTGGCACATTTTTTTTGGAATGGCTGGAGCTCTCAATGACATCAATGTCCTCAATTGGTCACTGCTCTTTGAAGGGCAAATTTCTGGAACTCAGTGGGATGTACAATTCTCAGTCCAGGGGCGACATTAATCACATGGCTACTACCTTGTTGATGGAATTTATACTCAGTGGTCAACTCTCATCAAGGCAAAGGGAATGTCGCAAGAGGTGCAATCTGTCCACTTTCAGAAGCTTTGAGAGTCTTTTTGAAATGATATCAAACAAGCATTTGAAGTGTTACAAGGGAAATGGTTGATTCTTGCCACACCAGCCCAATTCTGGAGCCTGAATTATATGGTTTCTATAATCAAAGCTTGTATTATCCTCCACAAAATGATTGTGGAGGATTGGGTCTGCCGCAAATTGAAGGAACCCACGACTTGGACTCTTCCTAGGGGCATGAGACTCATTCCACCTCGGAATGAGCCGTACACATTCCAACAGCAGCAAATTCGGAATTTAGAGCTTCAATCAACTGCCCAACACCAAAGGCTTACCAATGACCTAATGGATCTGAAATGGGCTCACTTGGGAGCCAGGAAATCTTAATGTTTTCTTTTTTTTTCTTGTTTCACCAACCAACAAAATAAGGAATGATTTAATCTTGATTTCATAAATATGTGCTTTCCATCACATGAAACAGTGAGAAAGAAATTCAATCAAAGAAAAAACAGAACCAAGAAAGAGAAAAAAAAGAACCAAGAAAGAGAAAAAAAGAACCAAGAAAAAAAGACCAAGAGGAGAAAAATGAATCAAACATAGATGAGAGGTTTCTACAAGTTTTGGCAATCACGATAAACAGCATCCTCTCCATCCTCCTTGTTGTTTTCATCTTCATCTGGATCAAGGTCCCCACCATTTGTTTCATGGTCACTGGGGAGGGCTGATGATCCTTGTTTGACTTCGCTGTTCAGAGCTGATGAGCTGAGAGGGTTATGGCGGCTGCTAGGTCCTTCTGTATTGATATCATCCAAGTCGTTGCCTTCTTTTCTTATCTTTCAATTTGTGCTTTGAGGGCCATGAAGATCCTTTGTTTTTGAAGTTTTAAGAATGCTTGAGAGATCTCATCTGGTAAGTCTCCTTCTTTTTTCACCATCAAATACATGTTCATGTGGTGGACCTCAGCTTTTCAACCTCTTGTTGGATATTGTTTTTTTTTTTTTTTTTTTTTTTTTTTTTTTTTTCATCTTGAGTGTTTGCGCCCAGTAATTGTTAGTGGTCCGATAAAACCTTGATCTTCTTCATGTTGAAGTTTTCCTCTTTCATGAGACGCTTGGTGGTATGCACACCAGGGGGACGCTTCTAGGAATTCTTGGATTCAGGTCTGGTGGTTGCCAAGGTTGGGGTGATTGCACCAGCTTCTTCTTGAGGGGCAGGAGTCAATGGGTTTGGATTGGCGGCTGCAGAAGTAGCTACCTCTTGGTTCAAGGCTTGTTTATCTGACAAACTGCTCCACTTTGGTGAGTGTCAGAGAACTTGCCAAGCTTGCTCAAAGGTTGATTGTTTTCCTTCTTGCTCATAAAATGCCTTCTTTACATCGCCAAGAAGATCTGTCAAAACTGAGCTGGAGGGTCGATTGCTTTCCAGCTTGTGATATAGGCCAGCAAATTTCAATTTTGCCTTCTGGAGCAATGCCCAACTAGGATGAAAGTAAATACCATCAATATTGGAGCAAGGAATAAGAAAAGAAAGAGATGTACCGGTGTGAGAGGCTATTGCATTCTCTTTCAATACCTACAGTATACTGATTGAAATATCTGGCTGCACATTTACAGAATTCCTCTTTTTTTTGGATGTTTGATTGGATAATGTCCTTGGATGTCTTGATCCAGCTCTTGGCAAGTTGCTTGTCCTCCTGGGGAAGCCAATTTGCTCCACCTTTTGGTGGCATTGGTTTTTTTTTGTTTTCAAGTTAATTTGAATAGTTTAGCAGTGTCGCTAAAGATTGCTAAATGTAGCGAGGGTTAGTGAAAATTTTAGAAAAAGTCAGTTTAGCTTTGAGCTAAACTTTCCTGGTGCGGCTGAAATTTTTCAGCTACTAGTCTCTAAATCTAGCTTAACTAAGCCTCTCAAATGGAGGGGCCCAAAGAGCCCCCGCATCCCGCAGGACGCTCTCTGTAGGAGAGGCTTATGAATTAAGTGGACTTGTTGGCTGGGACAGGAAGGATTTTCAGTGCAAAATCATGTTTTTTTCAGAAATAAAAAAAATAAAATAAAAAATGAAGAAAATGAATAGAAAGGGTTGAAATAATGCAAGAGTTGCTTTAATATTATGAATTTCTGAGACTGTTGAGCAAGGCTACCAGTCAAAGCTAAGTGAAAATGTATATACAATCGGTAATATAATAATAGTATGATGAGATGATTGAAAAACTAGCTAACTCGATCTGGGACTGAGTCTCATCTATTTATACTACATAAATACTCGTGCGTATGCACCATTCCTTTGTAGCCTGCTCTTCTATTGAAGCACGCTAAAGTCATGCCTTGCTTTCGGTTATAGCACCTAAGAAAGCTGGGCTTTCCGGGTTGCTTTCCAAACTTCACCTGAACCTTACCAGGTGTACCCTTCTTCTCTTGTTTACTCTTACTTCCTGCGCGATCGCTTTCCTCTTTCTGACATTTAGCTTGTTGAGTCCGTTGAGCTTTTCTTTTATAATCTCTTCGTTCCTTTTAATCAATTGCGCTAGATCAGTGCATTGACCATCAATGCACTTCTCTCGATTCCCTGCTTCTTGCTTTCTACTGTGCTGTTGCTTTTCTCCAGACGTGTGTTCATTCACGCGTACTCGGGGTAATCGGGATACTTTGGTAATCAATTTGGGCCTCGGCTCTTGCTGGTTCGTGTGACAGATCAGTTGTGACATCTCTGCTCTCCGGTCGAGCCGCGATGTGGGACTCCTGTGGACAAATAATAATATTTGGTAAAGATCCTCTGAGGGGGATATCAATTGCTTAACTAGGTAAAAGCTATTACAACTGACGGGTGGTTTGAAAGACCTGCCCTCTAATAGTACTACACAAATATAAGGAATCTTGAATCAATATTTAAATATAGATGGCAGATTACAAGACAGAGTTACTATGTATAGTAGCCTCTATCAGACCTAGATCACCCTAAACAACACTCTTGCAGACCTAATACAACTTCTTATGATGGATAAATAATCCAGTGGGATTGATTTATGTGAAAGGATAACCTCAAGCCTAATACTAATACTAATACTCCTACTACACTAAAGACTATAGATGCCACAACTAGCTAATGTTATACTAATAATGGACTGTTTTTGACGAAGGTGTTGATGATTAATTACTCTATATATGTTGTTAGAGCCCTTAAATCACTTGTAACCTCCTAGTATTGTTACTACTACTACTACTACTACTATGCCTAATCTTGTTACTAATAATTGTTGTTGATGTACTACTATTGTTATATATGTTTTACTACCCTTACTCAGACCTTGTAGACGAAACTAATGCTCAACAAACCACTACCACTCACCCTTACAGGGGAAAATCTTGTAACTAGACTACTACTACTACTAACTAACCACTAACAAACCCTACTAACTGGTAGATCAGGACAGGCTCCTCTGGTCGGTGTGGGAAAGGGAATCTGGCTGGGAGAGGCCCTTCTTTTATATTGAAGAGTGAGGGATTTTTGCTGCAGGGGAACTCCTTGCAGGAGCGCTTTCTGCAGGGGATCTCGTCTGCACAGCATCATGTGATCTGTTGCCATATCGCCCAAGCCACAATCCAGATTCTTCCATGCATATTGAACAAGGGCTGTGCAAGCCCTGCAGCCACTCGCATATATTGCTGTGCTGTAGCTGCATTGCCACCAAACATTCCATGCACGATGCAATAAATGCTGTGCAACCCTGCAGCCACTTGCATATATTGCGCATATATTGCGCATATATTGCTGCACTGCCACCAAACATTCCATGCACGATGCAAAGGCTGTGAAGCCCTGCAGACGACTGCATATATTGCTATGCAGCCTCTGCATGTGCCTGCATAAATTAATATGCGGACTGATAAGCTGCCTCCATACAATCTCCATCCAGGATTTGGGGTCTGGGCCTCTCTCCTCCCCATCCTCCCCCTCCCCCCTGCCACCATTAATATCCCGCCTGCCACTCATCCAACACTGTAACCCAGTAACTGTCCGTTGTATGTACTACTACACAATAGATTCCCTCTTGTAATGAATAATTGTACTCCCTTCCACTATAGACTGTCACTGTATGTAATAACACCTAATAAACTTCCTCCTCTTGTAATGAGTGCCTTGTAATCCCTTCCACTATAGACTGTCCACCATATGTACTACTATGTAATGAATTCCTCCTCTTGTAATGAATGTCTTGTGCATGTAACTATGCTATCACAACACCTCTGCAATGTGCTTTTGGCATTGTAACGCAAATGGAACACCACATCCCCCCCAACTTAATGCTGTCCACAGCATTCGTGTAAATGCCAAAAGAACATTGCCCAAATATCCACACCAAGAACTGAACCATCGAATGTTGACAAGTTGATTCGTCATGATCCAATACGCCTCGAGTCCGTTTCCGCACGTTAATAGTTGTCTTCACCCTATACCAAACCTCCAAAAAATAAAGTCCTATAGAATTCCAGATCATCTCTCCTCCCTACCGCTACGTCCTAATCCAGGGCCCCAAATGTCTAAATTCCATAGATTGATCCAACGCTGTAATCCACGATGTGTCCGCGACCCATCTACCCATCCACGCTGCAATCCAATCCGTAATCCAGTCTCCATACTGACGACATTGGTCCAAGTAAGAGGCTGGTAGCATAAATCCACAAAAGTCATTGGAATGCCACTACCACCTAAGCTCCAGATCTATTCTTTCATCCTTTGCTCCTAATGATCACCACATTACCACCTTCCCGTTTATTCAATGCTTTTGCCCGCCGTCGATGTATCCCGCTCGTCCTATAAGTTCTCTTTTCCCGTAGTTCCGCTAAACATTCCAACTTCCATTCCACGTCGTCCACTTCCGCAATTTATACCTTCTCACTTCCAAACTAACTCTTCCCATCTTCAAATTCCTTAAATCCTTAATGACTGTAATCTTCAATGACTGAATAACTTGACTTGATTGATTTTTTTTTTAAATTGGCCCACCCTATTCCCTCAGCTAAACAAAGGAAACTGTTTGCCTACCAATACTTTCCACTCAAATAATAATATTCTTCTTCTGCTTCACCTCTTTTCCAATTTCCTGATTATCCTCTTCTTGTCCATTTTTGATCTTGCTATGAATTTGATGATGTTGAATTTGATGATGTTGAATTTGATGATGTTGAATTTGACGTGACCCACCCTAACCCTCAGCTTGACAAAATGAATTGCAGCCTACTCTCACATGTTCATCTTCTTCTACCTATCATTTTCTGTCTGTTCATTGTCTATCTTCTTTTTTTTTTTTTTTTTTAATTTTAAGCAGTTTCATCTCATGCTAAGGATATGAGCAATTTATTTTCCTGCTGAGGAGAGGTCAAGCA
>SMGU01009858.1:0-18280 GCA_004348175.1 Puccinia novopanici
GATGATCAAGCTGACATTAACTTATGATTAGTGACCAAGAAATGGATCACAGACAGTACTGCCAATGCATACACCCGGCTGACCTTGCAGAAGAACGGAGGTTTGGGGAATCGGACATGGATATGATAGATTCGAATGAGACCGAAGATATGATGTCGGTGGACTGATGGACTGGTGGTGGTCGAGTTGGGCAGATAACTGGCAGAGTCTTCTCCGGCAGAGTGGGGCTCATTCAAGCGCTTATTGGTCTCTTGATCATCTTCACCAAATCGTCACAAGCTGAGCTTCCTTCAAACCAGGCCCTTCGGGGAAAAAAGTCGGCGCACGGAAGTCTGCGGTGAGCCAAGGCGTACCTCCTGAATCTTTCTCCTCCACCGAGTCTCTGTAAATGTATGTGATGTACATGTACAGTATGTAGTGGGGAAGAAACGAGATGCGGATTAGCGAAAGGTGAGAAGGAGGAGCATGAAAGTACATCCACCCGCAATCGAGGCAAGGATTAAAGTGTCCCGCCTTCGTCGCGAGTTAATCATACTGATCAACGAGTTCACGCCAGGCACCGTTGCTGTATCAAAAAAAAAATATCGAAGAGAGAGAGACAGGGCGAAAAATTAGATGAAATGAATGAGGTTATCTGGAGAGTAAGATGAGAGAACAGACCGATGACGTTGCTCATGCGGGAATTACTGTTGAAGAGGGTGCGACGCTGGTTAGAGAATTGGTACCTGGTTTCATAGGCTTGGCCGAGGACGTCGTCTGCGAGACGATGGCTCGAGTTGATCGAGTTCCGATCGTTGAGATGGCGGTCCTCCTCCGAGGCCATCTGGGAGGACTTGAAGGACGAGATTTCCGACCTGACGGACGAGAGCAGCGAGGCGCGTTGTTCGCACTCCCGCAGCGAGACGCGTGTCCGCTTGAAGTCTCTCTCATACTCATGTAGTACTTCTTTGTGTCGGTTGCAGGCTTGCGTCATCGACCCTGTAGGCGCAACTGTGCTCGTTTGAAGCAGTCTGTATATTTGATCCACTTGTAATGAAAGCTATAACGTTTTGAAAGCATCATGGTAAGGATACTACTTATTGTTCATTGAGCGTGGTTACGTTCCGTGAGTGGTGACATACTTGTTTCAGGTTATCTTCGATCCGTTCTTCCACCTCTCTAGATTCTGAGAGGATCCGATCGCTGAGCTTTCCATTTGAGCTGTAAGCAGTTGAGACGGAGGTACATAGTTTGGCATAATTCGCGATGTCTGATTCCAACGTATTCTCCAAACTGCGAACTGATCATCAGGTAGGAAAGCAATATTAGCGGCATCATCATTTTTCAAGCCAGTTGTGTAGATACTGTTGGGATAGAAGACTTACTTTGTCGCCGGAGGGTCTCCCAGGCTGAACGAGGGGCACACGAAAATCGTAACGAAAGCATGATGTAATCAAAGGCAGGAAAGGAAGAGCAGGGGGTGTGTGTATGCAAGACGGGATCAGATCAGTCAGTTATTCTCACGTGATTGTCTAGAAGCCAAGGCTTGAGAGAGAGAGAGAGATGCTTTATGAATGGGCACACAAAGGAAAGGAAATGTAATAAGAAGTGAAAGATATCTGCTTGGCCTTGGGCTCATTTATGGAATATACTAGATTCCCCGAGCGCCGAGCACAGACTCTGAGGGGGTCCGGGAGACGGGTGGGAGGTAGTGGATGGAAAAGCGTGATGAAATACGTACATAGTTCGCCGTTGGAGCTCATTTGGGATGCCGACGAGTGGTTGGAGGAGTGTTTGTGGAGTTGTCCTTGCGAAGATTGCGGCAATCCAGTAGTTGCTGTCGTCGTCGGAGTGGGAATCTCAAGGGCCGAGGCGGGGGCGGGTCAGGGCCCAGGCCCGGCCACCGCCAGAAAGCCCGACCCTCACCACTACGTAGCCTCGTCGGCGCCAAGGCCAAGTGCCCGCCAATGTGCGTCCGCCCAGCACTCTTGCACCCATGCACGTCGCTTCACCCATGGTGTAAGTACGGCGCAGATCAAAGCAGCTCGCGAATCCGGTCTTGTAAATCAGGCATTCCAGACTCATGGGAAGTCCTCCCGTCCTCCAATACTAACTCCCCTGTGGACTATCTCGGTAGACGCACTCAGGTTCAGATTTCTCCCTGTCTGGTGGTGGACGTCAATATCAGCCTGCGTACGAGCCCGTAGCCTGTCGTTCGATCCAGTTCCGTCGCCTCAAACCTTCTTGGCTGCGGTCGCACAATCCCATCACCCACCGACACCTCCCACCACAGTCCCCGACCACCTCCTCGACTTCAGCGCTATGTTACTCATTGCCGTGTTGTGTTGTTTGGTTTGTCCGCTCAGCGCTGTCTTGATCAACAACTGGACCCCAACCCAATTGCCCTGTCCTAGTTGCAACGCCCGGTTATTCAAGGGCACAACCCAAATAGAATGTGCCCATGATGTAAGATGCAGCCAGCACACCACTGTCATCCGTCCATGCGGAAAACTAGTCACCGTGACCTGCGATTGGTGCCCGAACTGTGGGTGGCATGATGTCACAACCCCACGGTGTCGCGGTCCTCACGTCATCTGCCACGGCCACGTTTGCGAACGCCGGCGGCCACGATCGTGGTCAAACTCGGACTGAGCAGCTCTGAGTGTTATCACAGAAATACATGAACAAGCACAGTGGGCGCACACGCAGGGAGGTTTGGCAACATTATAAGAGCCCTCCACAGAATGTAAATATGTACATGTAAACACACACTCGCATCTTCACAGTCAATTGTCAATTATTGTGTTTCCCAAAAAGCTTGGACCAAACAATTTTTTTTTATTCTTGTCCGGTATGCATTAATTCCTTTTTTTCATTGGTTTTATCTGTGTAGTCGTGAGATAATCCAACCATCATATCTGCCTCTCTGAATGGCCTTTGCTAGTTTGCCAGGTTCAAGCAGAGTGGTGGGGGAACCAAGGTCATATTTGGAACCAGGACCCAAAGTTTGGTCCATCAATCCCCCTTTGTGTTGGCAAGGTCACTGCCACCAGCAACAATGGAAGGCAGGGCCAAACTGGGGCCACCGCCAGGTTGCTAAATGGCTTCAAAAGGCCGTGAGATATTTATGGCAGAAACAATGCCAATATTATGACATAAAACATGTAAATGCACAAGACAGACAAAAAAAACAAAAAAAATTGTCCAAGGTTTTTGAGAAACACAATACATATCCTTTAAGAATTTATTTAAGGCTAGCAGTGATACCAAAAAAAAATGTCTTGGATAAATGTTGGCTTTAGGATATGAGAGTAAGAAGGTTGAGGTTACAAGTAAGAACAAGAAATGGAGTAGAAAGGGTATGAAAAGAAGTGAAGTGAGGAAGGGATGGCTTGATGGGTTGAGAGTCTCTGGGTGGTGAAGTTTTTTGAGGAAAAGAGTCAACAAGTGTGATGTTGTAGACACAGCAAGACTGGGAAGCGGAACAACCTAGATTAGGTTAGGGTTCAGAAGAGGAGGAACACACAGCAATCATGTTCATCTCACCTAATTAGGTTAAGGTTGTAATTATATTCTACCCCGGTTAAAGCTTGTGTTTCTTTTCTTTCTCTTCACCCACTTTTTGTCGCTTCTTTATTCACACCTTAGGTGATTGTCACTTCTCTCTTCTTCCATTCATCCTTGCTCCCCCAAGATTCCTTCTTGTGCTCACTGCAGACTACTGGCGCTTCTCAGGTTTGACTCCTTTGCTCTATGTGTTTTACTCTTGTCTCTTTTTCTTCTCTGCTTGCAATGCACTCACTTTTTGTTGCTTCTTTATTCACACCTTACACCAGGGCTGTTTTGCTGGTACTTGCACGCAAGTGCTTTCACTTTACTCTCTTGAATAACCTGTTGGTAACTTGGGGTATGTAGGTCTGAAGTACCTTACAAGTCAGGTTGAACTCAGGATAAAGTTGGTTGTAACTGGTGTTGATGTCAAGCTCAACAAAACCTGATGTGTTGCCCAAGTCAAGCTTTTATCATCCTCTACTCATCAATAACTTAAATCTTCATGACACCTGACAAAAAATAGGCCATATTTTTGACTCCTCCAATTTCTATTTAAATCAGATTTAAAGTCTCAAAAGACTGTTTAGGATCCTAAGGAAAATGATGTCATTCATGCTGCAGTCTGTATGTGTTGCCTTGAAATGTTCATGACTCAAATCATCTGGGTCACCATTTCATGAACTTGAAATTCTTTTTTGATGTTTTGATCACATTGAGAATGTGGATAAAAGCCTTGCTATTGAGCCTCCATCAATTGATAAATCCAAGTCTGTAAGAGATTTGAAAACAGTCATCCACCAGACACCATTCAGTATTAAAATTCTCAATTACTCCTGAAAACCACAATAAAGGAAGCTTAAAAACACCAACACAACCTTCCCATGTGACAAAAATTTGGTAGCAAACCAAACCTTTGCACATGGTTCAATCATCTGATTCATCTTTTCAGCCTGGCTCTAAACTAACCTGATGATGCAATTGATCATATCACCGCACAGGGAAAGCTGGAAAGAAAATATAAAAAATTGGTTTGGCTGAGTCAGTGTCCAGTCGCTCTCTCAAACACCCACCCACACCCCCACACACAAAGACTTGGAAAGCCAACCAAGTAGCCTCTGTGATTCAATCCTCTCCTTTTCCTCCTTCAAAGATGAGCCAATCCTGCTTCTAATCTCCCCCAAGCCTGTCTTAAAATATTTAAAGTCTATCATGTTGAGTTTTTTCCTTTGCTTTTGCTGAAACGACAGAGCAGAAACCCCTCTGCCTGCAGCTGGAATCTTGTCACCATAACGTACGGCCGTATGTTATGGTGACAGGGAAGAATCACAGCCCTCAGAAACACAGGTGTCACAGAACCACAACATGCTTTACATAATTGACCATATTTTTACTCTTGGCTGTTCCTCAAAGCACTTTGATTGCATCATGACCAAGGGCTTTCTTTATCTTGATGAAGGGTTGGATGTGATTTCAACATGACATGAAGCCAAGTTGTAACCAAGTTACCAAATATTTGTAGTTGACTTGGGGAGGATATCAACTGAACTTGGGAACAAGTTAACCAACAATCAGGTCAAACTTGTGCATGAATTACAAACAACACATACCAGGTATCAGCTCAGTTTATGAATGAGTTAAGAGAAAGCACTTGCATGTGAGTGCCCAGGAAACAGCCCTGGTGTTAGTTGATTGTTGCTTGTCTCTTCTTCCATTCATCCTTTCTCCCCCAAAATTCCTTCTTGTGCTCACTGCAGACTACTGGCGCTTCTCACAAGTCAGCAATCTATGGGATGTGACTGTCTTAGTAGGTTGCACTGATGGGATGTGGTAATGCTCACAACTCTCAGCTGAAGCTCATGAATCATCATGTGCCTGGACTGCATGGTCCCTGTGGCAGATGTTTACGTGGACTGGGACAAGGCAGGGCCAAGCTGATCTGAGGAAGCAAATGGAAAGTCAAAGAGAAGGCAGCATTCCCAACATACAAGAAATGCAAACATTTCTAGTCATGAATGGAGGACATTTTTGAGGTGCAACATTTACAGTGGCGCCTATCCAAAAGTCTTTGTCGCAACACTTTTCATTCCACAAGTTCAACCACCACAGTTAAAATCACAATTTCTGGTGAATCAATCCAAAAAAAGTTTCAAATAATGATTATGAAGAAATTTTTGGAACAAAAAGTAAAATAAAATTTGTGATTTTTTTTTAATTTTTTGCTGATTTTCAAAAATGTTTAATATGCATTTGAAGCACCTAGAAAACTCAGAGAGTACAGCCTGGAATGTGATAAGAATGATAATAAATGAAACATTTTTGAACCAAAATAGCAAAGAAAATTTAGTGTCCATAGAAACAGGCCTGAAAATTGAATTAGATCTGATTTCAGTGCAAAATTTATTTCAATTCCAATTTTTGGGTCTATTTTGCTGGTCACTAAAGTTGCCTTTCTACTTTGGTTCAAATTTTTTTCATTTATTATCATATGTTTTGTATTTTATATTTTTATGTAAAGGCTTATTAACCTTGTGTTTTTGTTTGGAGGACCTGTAAAATGCTTATGTAATATAATAGACATGTTATTAGTCTTCTGAGTATTTTGAAGTCCCTCCTGTTGCTTTTAGGGTATTCAAAATTAAAACATAAAATCATAAAATAACATTCTTAACAGAATAGTTTGATTTTTTGGCAGGGGATTGTCAATCAAGTTTTATGCATTTTGACAGGTCCCTGCGAAAAAAATTTATGTGAAAAGTGATTACGATTTTATGTCCCAATTTTGAATACCCTATTTGATGAAAGGTATGAAGGAGTGCAATTATGAGTATACTTTACAAGGATGACTCAAGGTTAAGTTTGATGGGAAATGCATTGGTGGCATTATTTTTTATTGAATCCTTTTTTTTTATGTTTTCTATTATATAATTTCTATTTTTGGTATATTTGCACTATGTAAGCTTGTCTCTGAATAGTAGCAAGCTGACATTCCCTTGCCCTAAGATGAATTTCTAGACTCAAAGAACTGGAATACTTAATTTTACCATCAGACACTCAATCATTAATTTTTATACATGAGATTATATTCTCAATCAATATTTCTCTTGGCTCACTGATTGATTCTTATATCTGAAAACTATCATTAAATTTATCTTGGTTACTTAAAAATCTGTGTATATTTTATATGTGTGCAAGCCTTTTTAGTTAGTATTTATATTCTTCTTCTATGGTATTCAAAATTGGGGCATAAAATCATAAAATCTCAGGGCCTGTTTGGCTGCCACCAAATGCCATAAATGATCATAGATATTCATTGTAAGTGAAACATGGTTCACTTTCACAGGATTGAGTTATAACACAGGGTTATGACAGGATATTTTGGTCAGACCCAAAATATTCTGTCCGCTGAGATTTGGCTGGTGGGAATATGCTGCCAGCAAGGTTTGTCATAAGTCTGAGGTTATGACGGGACCCACTGAACAGCCTATAATTCCCATCATAGCACTCAATCCCCCAAAATATTGCATCCAATTATTTATAACAATTGGTGGCGGCAAACAGGGCCTCAGTCATATTGGCATAGTTTGAAGTTTTGGCAGGGGATTGTCAAGAAGGTTTTATGTGTTGTGACAATTTCCCTGAAAAAAAATCTATGTGAAAGCTGTTTATGATTTTATGCCCCAATTTTGAATACCATAAATTTGTTTCAGTGTTCAACACTGCAAGAAAAACTCAATCAACTGCCTGAAGTTGACATGCAACTTGCCTTTTGCACAAAAGCAACTTGCATGTCAACTGCAGGCAGTTGGGTGAGTTTTTTTTGCAGTGTTAAATCTTATTTTTAATCATCTTGAATCTTATGGATGGAATGTAAGCTTATCAGTGAAAATTGTCTTAGATATACTTTGGTATCTGTTTCTATTTTTCACTTGTTCACCTTATATCTAAATAGTAGCCAGCTGACAGCTGCCAAATCAAAGCAAGTGTTGAGTCTGGGGGTACTAGGCCACCAGAGGACTAATCAAAGGGGCTGCATGCTCACTTATAGCTTTGTTTCTGGGCACTTCTTAGACACTAGCTGGACTCATTTCTTGGTTCACCAAATCTCCATACTTTTATGTAGCTCTATTGCAAGGCTAGAAAAGTATGGAGAAGAGATGGACTCATTGATTGGTTCATAGTGCCCTCAGTGAATCTCCATACTTTTTTATTCTTGCCACAGAGCTACGTAAATGCTCATAAATGTATATATATGGGGTTTTGAAAAACCAAGAAATGAGTCCACCTACTTGGTTTTGCGTCCACTGCAGCTGTCTATGACATCGGCTCAAGCTTACAAGCAAGCTCACTCTGTGATACAACACTTGGTGAGCGGATGTTTTCTGTTGCGGTTAGAACATTTCAATGGATATTAGTGTCGCACCTCATCATCACCATCAGCCGGATTCGCTGAGACCAGCTTGAGCGACGAGTCCCAAAAATGAACGAGCTCTCGTACTTTCCTTGGCCGAAATTTTTTGCGGGACTGACTTGCGCTAATCAAACGCAGACGTGATTAGTGATGAGGCCGCTTTCAAGGGGCAGTGTACGTTAACCGCCACCGCGACTCCCCACTTTGTTATTTGTCCAGGGTGTTCTCCACCTATTTTAAATATCGACGCTCGTGAAGTCAGTGGTCACTACAGCGGGCAGTCCAACATTAACATCGCCTGGGCTATACCCCGCACCGCTGGCACATAAATATTCGTGTTAGATAGAGACTCCGCAAACTTAAATATGGAGCATTTTGGCATCCCTCTGCCTTGAGTTGCCGCGAGAGTCGTTTGAAATAAATTTCTTCGTCGAGTCATCAAGTCTAGAAGGTTCAACGACATCGGCTGACGTGCCGGTGCTTTCTGCGGATATTCGCTGATTACTGTATCACCACCACCACCCTTCCTGCTCCAAACAAACCCTCATATATCCAGCGCCAAACGTGCTCCTGAGTTGTTGCCTGTTTTGCTAACACTCATCGACATTGCAGCGTTTGACTGGACTCCAAGATCTCTGATCTGTTAGAGCTTGCGAATATCAGCCTGTCTTCCTGCCACCAATCTTCCCTCCAACGATCAAGTTTCATAATTGCCTATATATCACCGTAAACTTCATTCTTGGACTTCTCTGGACAGATCCCACTAACCAACAGTGCGAATCCCGGCAAGCATCTCGACGACAACTTGAAGAGAGGCTAAATACAACTCAAATTAAAACCAATACAGCATAATCGCCTTTGCAAGAAAAACCCACGCATTTGACGGCCGACCCGAGAGCAATGCAATCGGCTTATAAGCATTCGCGTGCCATGTCAACACATGGAGGAGACCCGTACATCCACCGGCCAATGTCAGTCGGTCCCCATTACCGACCCGAAAGTCGGAACTTGAACCCTACTGGCCGCGGTTACCTTCCAGAACAACGTAATAGCCAAAATTTCATGCAACGTCGACCATGTGAGTTCCATTAAGAAAAACATCTTCCATCTGCTTTGTGATACACATATCTTCCGGAGTCTTTTAAACCCTCATATATATGCCCGTCTATCAGTGGAAGAGTAATGTCTTTCTACCTCGGTTGACAAGGAGCTCCTTGGGCCACCAGCTCTCAAGTTCATTTATATCCCTCAAAGTAGCGTTGCCGGTGATTCTAACAGAATTACTTTTCCCATCACGACCGAAGTGCTCTGACTGTTGATATGAATGAAATCGCGGGCAATGGCACCGAACCATGCTAGCACTCGGCCTGTCAATGAGGCAACGATTGCATCTATACTAGCTCTTGATGAAATATGTCGTGGGGCGATTAAGACCTGTGCAATTTGTTTTCTTCCCCCCTTAATTATATTTCTCCTCGACCAGCCCTGCCCCTCACGACTGCCGCAATGAAAGCATCGTGAAGAAAGAGCCTGCAGAGATCGCTATGGGCTCTGAAGCGAAGGCACAGAGCATTACATGGTTGCTGTCCCCGATATCCCAGCTTATTCACTTTATCCCCAATTGCCGCCACCCAAACTATCCCCTTCCCCCCTAGCGGTTGACCTGCAAGCTCTGCTCCTCGCAGCCTATATAAAAACCCAGCCAGACTTTCTCCTCTCCCCATCTTGCTTCTACCAAGCTCAACAAAAAAATTCTCCTGCGCAAGAAAGCTTTAAAGCTCCCACCCAGTGGGCATAGGTCTCACTTTAACCTTACCGCTTTCTGTCTTAGGCCGGAGTACTTCCCCCCCTCATAATAAAGCTCTGAGAGCTTAGACGAACTCGTTCTCCCTGAAACTTTTCGTCCACCTTTTTTAAAGCTGTCTTGGTTGTTCATCTTCTCTACCCAACTCCTTCAGGATTTCCCGCCAGGAGCTCCTAATTCACTAGAACTTAGTATATAAATCCCTTGTGAAGCTTCCCGTTTCTCCTTATTTTAATAACAAGGTTTTGAACAATTGTTTCGTATCAATCTCTTCATGAACCTCTGAAGAATATCTCAACTGACTGACTTACACGACTGGAACTTCTAATTTTCTTTTTTTGTATAAAATAGCCACCTATCAATTAGATCGACAAGCAACCTACGGCGAGGAGGAAGAAGACTACGAGTACTGTCGTCCACGAGGATCTACGATAGGAGATTGCGAACCGGAGGAGAGATTTGGAAGAAGCCATCTAGCTCGAGGAGGTTTATATAACAGGAATACATTAGGAGTAGGCGGACTAGGAAGCTACGACAACATGTTTTACGGCCCTGGAAGTATGTATGGTGGAGGGATGGGGATGATCGCGAGTCCGCAGGAACAGATGATGCGGGCAGAAATGATGCGTCGGTCATCATATGGCGCGATGGATCCGTTGATGATGGGTGGTGGTCGGATGGGCATGGGTGGCGGGTACGGGTACGGAGGGATGGGCGGCTATGGTCTGTACGGTCCCGGCTCCCTCTACGGCCCAAGCATCATGCCCCGTCCTCGCCCACTCATGGGCGCGATGGACCCCATGTCTCACATGGCCGGAATGGGCTTGTACGGCGGCTTGTACCCTCGTCGTCCCTACCGTATGAGCGGCCTCGTAGAAACACCCTCTCACCACTTAACTCGCGCTAAGAGTTGGAGCGCTTACGGCCGTTTATACTAATCAGTGCAACACAACTTTGCCTCCGGACCTCTCCTATAGTACATCATTATTCCTCTCTAAGCCTCACGTCTTTCTACCCTCATATCAACTTCCTTCCCAGTGGCATATAGGACATTATTACATTTTTCCACTTGCAAATTAAAAATGCTGGTTGTTGATTCTTGTTCTTGATGCTATTCCTCCACACTTAAATAATTTTTGAAAAAAAAAGTAAAAACAAGTCTCTATAAATACACACAAACATGTCTCATCATTATTATTTTTTTCTCAATCTTCTACCTAGCAGTAGCACTTACACTACACTTTCATCTTGCATTATTCACAATGTTGTTGATTGTTAAAAAACAATACAATTTGGAACCAACTGAGCAGCAAAAGAAAACGAAACAAATCATAGTTCAATAAGAAAATTCTCAGTCCGTGATATGTTTATCATCAGCTTTTTTTGGCTATGTTATTTATGGGGATAAAGTGTCCTAACAGTACTGAAACATGGACTGATGATGGAATAAATCGAAGTTTTGATGTTGAACCAAAAGCAAGGTTGCATGCATGCACCTTGCAAAAAGTGTGGGGAAAGCATATGAGAGACATGAAGAAAATTCCAGAAGGGAATCAGACTGCCAAACTGAGAAACACCAGACACATCCAGATGAGCAGAGGACTGAGGAGCGGGTATGATAATAGCCCGATGGTGATGGAGAGAAGAGAGCAAAGAGAATGAGGAAAACAGAGAAGTGAAGCACTAAATAAACCCTAGTCTGGTGGTAATGAGAGGTGAGCCTTGATCAGGTTCCTCCTTCCTTGACCTCTTCAGCCCTAATTTCATGTAAGTGATGTGCTACTGGGCCTACTGCAGTGCAACATAAACATTATGGCATGAAGTAAAATATGTAACTCCCTGATAAGGAAGAAGTGGCCCTTGTTATGTTATGCTTCAAAATCTCAAACCCTCAACGCTGAGCTTGGATCAGAAAAATCTACAAAAGCAGGTTGAATGGCCTGTCATCTTTGAGAGTATCTCTGTGTTAGCAATTGTGAGGGCATGGCAAAAGTAAATGATTTGGAGTTTCAAAGCATGTGACTGCAAGTCACTTGACATGATTCTCCTCAAATTATTGTCCATGATGGCAAAGATACAGAGCAATATGTAGACAATATGAGTGGTTTTCACGGTTGATTTGTGCATACAAGTATGCAGGCCACTTGTATAGAAAGGATTTTCAGGCCACACATCTGCCTGAATGCATTCCAAGTGTTTTTTGCTGAACGAGTGGCCATGCACACACGCGATCACACTCATGAAGAGTGGATTTGCACGTTGCACAGGTAGGCAGGTCGTGTTGCAGAAAGCGAACAAACCTTAGATTGGCTGCATAAAAAGGCTTTATGCAGTCAACGGACGCGGATGTACACGTCTGCTGGCCAATGTCTGCATCCATAAAACCTCAAGTGCCTTGTGTTTTTGGTTCACCGGAGTGGAATGAGTCTCGCCATGCATCAAGAAAGGCAGGAGTAGTCAATTAATCAACAACGTAATGATTGTCCAA
Organism: Puccinia novopanici; assembly: GCA_004348175.1. Taxonomy (NCBI): domain Eukaryota; kingdom Fungi; phylum Basidiomycota; class Pucciniomycetes; order Pucciniales; family Pucciniaceae; genus Puccinia; species Puccinia novopanici. The sequence continues at coordinate 12,232 of SMGU01009858.1, forward strand.
CAACACACTATGAACACAAAAACCACAACAAAGAGGGATTAAAAAGAAATAGGAAAGGAAGGGGGGAAAGTAGATCAAGTAGACATAGAGAAATTTTTAGAGATGGAAGGGGAGGCGGTGCAGATAGGACAAGAGCCCTGGCCGGATTTGAGGATAAGGGTTTGAGAGAACTTGAGATTAATAGCATTAAAATTCTCATCATGGAAGAAGTCGGAAGAGGAGCCTAAAGGAGCGGAGCGAGAGCGATCTCGATCTTGTTCGGCCACGGCGGCGAGGACGGTGCCGGCGTCGAAGACGCACAACGAATGGAACGAGTGTCGACACAGGAACATGATCGAGAGCCGCTCTCCCTTCTCCTCCACCGTCTCATTGCCCCCCTCGGAGGCCCCGCCCGCCTGGTGCCGCTCCGTCAACAGTCTGTTGCACTTTTGACATCGTAAAGACGCTGACAACACACACATTAACCTTTGTTGGTCACTTGTGTCCAACAATAGCACACACCAAAAGAAATAATCATGATCTGGCTGGCTACTCACGATCTCCCAACGCGCCCAAAGTCTGACTGGTGTAGTACACATTGGACAGATCTCGACAGTCGCTAAACATGATGGATCGACAGCCTTCTATGAGCGATATCTGACAAGGCCCAAGCATCACCAACGAAGAAGAATGAGCCCCCAACTTAAACATTATCAGAACAACATTAAAAAACGTAATCTAACCTGAAGATGAAAATCATGGAGGATTTTGATGATGGAAGCTTTGAGCTCCGGGATTTCTAAACCGTTTTGGATCCTCCGTATCAGCCTAATCGGGTCGATCTCTGAGCCAACATTGTCCAATAACCCCCTAATAAACGCTAGGTAACATTCCCAAACATTGTGTTAAGCCTTGGCACTACGGTAAGGGCAGACGGGAAAGCGTGGTTCCTACCTGGTCTCGTTTCTGAGTACCGCAGCAGGTCTTCCCATAGATCATCGTCGTTCTGCTCCTTGGCAAACTCAATCGCCTAGATGACAAGCCGTTCAACTGAGTTCAACACATATTTGAGTAGCAGAGACAAAGCAAGAGGGGGAGTCGTAACTGACTCGATGGACATCTCCAATCCGATCAATAATTAAGAACAGAGCCTTTCTATTATTGCCCATCCTCCCTAAGAGATACACCATCTCAGGAACGAAGTTCAAGTCCTGACAAATCTGATAAGCCTGAACAAAAAAAAAAGGATGAAAATTAGGGACTGGTAGAAGAGTGACGAGGAAATAAGTGCTAACTTTGTCGAGGTTATAAAAAGTACTGGCTCTTAAGAATTTCATCAGTCGTTGGCGATTAAATTCCGCAAACAAGTCCACGTGCAAGTCCGCGTAATCGGTGCCAAGGGACGGATCTAGCTCAAAGAGTGCATCCAAATACAAGTATTGATATCGGCGATGATCGGTCAACTGAGCTATGACTCTGGCAACCTAAGGGCATGTCAATCAGTCCACGAAATCATAGCCGCTCTCAAGGTTAGCTTAGAAGAGCATGAATATTTACAGGGATGGAATACGTGTGTTGGACGAGTAAATCAATCGCTGCACTGTATTCGTGTGGGCTTTTCTCGTCTGGTGTGGTGGCACCCGTCGCCTGGTCCTTTTCATCAGATCCCTCATCTTTCAATCGCACCATCTTTTGCCGATTCAACTCATCACTGAATTCGATCATCAGCAAAGCTTGGTCTTGCACATCAGTAAACAAATTGTTGTCCTTGATTAAATCAAACACCTCTGGCTTTCGTAGCCGGAGTAAGTAGGACACCGCTTTTCCCGGTTGATGGTTCAAAATATATCTTGAGTGCATGCATGGGGTCAGACTCCTCGATATGCCACAAGAAAAAATAAAATAAATGTCACATACAGCTCTGCAATACATGTCATCAAGATATGAGAACTCTCAGAATCATGAGAAAGTCGGTCGAGTGCAGCAGAGAGTACGGCGGGGATGGAGTAGAGTTCAGGGCTCCAGGAGCGAATCATATTGAGCATTTCCTTCGTGTAGACAAAACCCCGAGGATAAAACGTTTGAGAACTTCCCACAGAAGAAGAGAGACAATTATTTTTTTTCATTTTACCTCACCTGTGGGTTGCTTTTAAGCAAATGAATCAGGATGACTTGGTAGACCACTTTTGCAAGTCGAGGGGATTCTGTTGGAACATAAGGAATGATGACCTAAATGACGACGAGTGAGTAACCAGAGATCATCACAGCGGGAAGTGGATTGGCTGGACATACATCCAGCTGGCCCTTTTCAGTTAACATGAATATCCAGTCTTCCCATGCCTCGACGTCGTTTGCCAATATAGGGGGGGAGGCGTTGGCAGCGACTTGGAATTGACCTGACATTTCACAAAATCTCATGCAAAACATTTTAATTTGGTCAGCACGACAAATTCACGATTACTTGGTTGATTGAGAAGTGGAGGTGGTGGTGGTGGTGGTTCACCTTGACTGATCAAGTGACTCAGGTATTTTTGGCCAATCTCACTTAAACTATAACCGTGAGCCCCAGCCAAGCCAGCCTGCTCTACTTCTTTCATGGCACCTTCATAGTTTTGATGCTCAATCATCCAGCTGATGTGATCAGAGCGATTCCGAAGCTCGACCAAAATTAAATCCTTGGGAGACATAACGTAAAGACTTTCATCATCCACTTTCTTCCTTTTTCCAGTTTCTGGCCGCGGCGGAACTAAATAGCACAAGCAATAATCGTTCGGCTGATAACGTTGGAATAACTTGATGTTCAGCGCGTCAGATGAAATCTCTTCCCCGTTGGATGAGATGATCCTAAGCTCTGGCCTTTGTGCCGGTTTTCGCTTGAAGGAACGTGCGGGAACCGAGTCCACAGTGCCGTCGTCGGATAGAGGATGCTCGCTGGTCGAGGTATCCCGGTCGGATTCGTCAGGCTCACTTGTATGGGCTAGAATAGCAATGTCTGGAGATCCCTGAGCTTCCCAAGCGCAAATACCAGAGATGATGCAATCAACTTGGAAGACCATATCTACTTTGACTGATAGGTTGGAAGAGCTGGCCGACGAAGTAGAGATCAAGCTGCGAGGGAGATGACTAGGGTTCGAGTTCTCCTTAATGGAAACTACTCGGATGGTGCTCGCCCAACCGACGAGTAGCTTTTCGGGAGTTGACCAAGAAAAATGGCAACGATAGAGATCCGCACGTGGTTCATCGGCTCTACGAGGAATATATGCTACTTTTTGATGTGTGTTGATGTCGATGATCCGTATGCCCTAAGCCGAGTGAATTGCAAATCCATGGGAAAAAAGAACTGCTTAGAGTTGGTATTAGGATCCCGAGACATATGCACGAAGATCACAAGATCACCAGGAGAGAAAGGAGAGCACCAAGGCATGAAGAAACCAACCGTATCATTAGCCCAAACCACGAGGTTATTTTTCCATTCTGCAGACCAGATAGAACCCTCGTCTGAATGCAAAATGGTTTCCTTATTACCGAGCCAGCCTTTTTCATGCAAGGTTAAATTGCCAGCCAAGCCACCCGAGATAAACAGACGTTTGCTGGGGTGTTTGTGGTATAAAGGTTCCATTGCAATCGCCATCATTGGTCGTTTTAAATCCAGGATGAATACGTCGTTCCCCCCCGCCAATTGCACAATCGATATCTTGCCATCCATCGAGGCGGTGGCAATGAACTGTTCGGCCATTTCGATCTTGATGTCATGTATTGTGGCAGAATGCGGTCGGAAGCGTTTGATCAGTTCGATTCGATGATTGAAGATGTAGACCACTCCGTTGTGAGTACCAAGAGCCTGCAAATTCGTGATGGGTATGCCAAAGACGGGATGGAAATCAGTACCAAGTGCACAGGGATGGTCAAGGTTCAAGTGGGAAGCACGCTGACTATGAGTTTCTCTGAGGTAGTGAATGCAGAAGCATTGTCATTCTGGAATAGTTTGTCGATGTGGCCCTCGAGACGTTGATACTTGAAGAGGGGCTCTTCCTCCTCTTCTTCCTCCTCTTCTTCCTCATCGTCGTCCTGAGTGGATACTGCTAGGGAGACCCTTTCGGACGAATGCTCCAGCTGTTGACCGGGATGGTTTCCTGATGGGTTTTCCTCGGTGCTTTCCATGGGTGGTGGTTCCGACACAGACGCTGGTTCACTGATCGCTTGGTCCTTGGCAGCGGTGTCCTCATCCTCGGTGGGTTTCTCCGGTTGTCCGTTCCCGTTCTCCTGTTCTCGTTCTGAGTAGTCCATCGCTTTCTGTTGTCGCTACTCCGACTCCGCTCGACTGGGGCTGCCTGCAAGACCAGCGACACCCGCTATTAGCATCAGTCGCTAACTCAATACGAGCATCTCTCTCATAACAGGAAGAGAGCTTCAAGAAAAAGAAACAACATCTTCAAACAAACACTGGCTATGTCATTGTTGCATTACTTGATGCAAGGCTGAATCAACTCTGGAGTTGTCTTCATGCAGGTATTCCCCTCACATTAGCATGGTTCACATGGGCCAATTTAGCAAGTTTCAATTTGGAATCAGCAACTCATCAGCAACATTGTCAGCCACAGAGATAATATCAACATACCTGATATTATCCAAGTAGCCACAAACCTTATTAATCACTAGAAGGATTGAAGTTGTTACCATATTTGTTATAATAAAATTATAATTAAATAATATATTTATTATTAATATTATTACTAGCACAATATAATTACATGAAAGTACTATAATATTATTGTTAGAAGCCCACAAGCATGGATAATAACCTTATCCAAGCCCTCATTAATTATTAAAGTACTTAGACATAACATATTAATAGATAATCACTTGATATGGCACTTAAATCATGTATGGTGTGTAACGCTCGTTTGGGCAGTCTCCCAAACGAGCTCGGTATTAATAAAATTGGCTTGGCAGCCTCTAAAGCTGCCATGGCATGTGTTAAGCCCCCACCTGGAACCCTATCAAGTCAGGTGGGGTAGCTCTAAAATCTTGCTTGGCAGGATTCAAGCAAACCTGCCATGCCACTACAAAATGTCGATTACAGTATCTTAAGACCAGAAAAAAAAAAGCAGAAAAAAACTATGGGTGGGCAAAGAGATGGCCAGTGATGGGTTGCATCTCAATGCAAGATCAATAGTAAATCTTGCAATCCTCCACTTCTCTAGATTGCTCTTTGCTTGTCTGATTGTTTTCTATTCTTTTTTTTAAAAAAAATTCTTCCAGGCGGCGGGCTAGCTCTTGGGCTTCGGCTTTGCCAGCTTCAATCTCAAGAGTCTTCGTATCAAGGATGTTCTCATCATTTGATTTGGGAATGGTGAGCTGGAGGATTGTGGGAGATGGTCAACAGCTGGTTTGACTCCGATCAGCTGTTGGCCTTGTCACTCAAATTGGAAGTCGGCCAAGATACACTTGGCTGACTGCCAAGTTTTACCACTGCCCCTGGTTGCTCCTTAAATCCGTCTGGGCACCCTCTCCAGCCCCGCTTGGCCAGTGCCAAGCGAGATGGAGAGAGTGCCCAGACAACCGTTACACACCATATAATCATTATTACATATGCCTGTACTAATCATTATTGCTCTTATTACATATAAATACAAGTGTCAGCAGGCTAAGAAGGCGTCAATAATGAGTGTAATATCATCTATTAATGCTTGTAATAATTATTAGAATGCCTGTATGCCATTAGACAAGTAATGGATACCCTTGAAGCATCATGAATGTGTGTAATATTGAGTATATATGCTTATAATAATTCTTGTCATACACATATGCTTAAAGAGAGGTGCTGGCAACCTCTGGAAGCGTCACCAGTGTGTATAATATGCTCTAATAAACATTATACATAATGCATACTTGATACAAGGAGTTAACAGCTCCAGTAGTATCATATATAGAAGTTTATAATCAATTATAATTTTAACTGTAAATTATTATAATTCATAATAAGCTGAGAACAGGAGTTAACAGCTCCAGGAAGCACCACCAGTAGGCTAAATTACCTCAATTAAGCTCTCATTAAGTTACTACTGCT
>SMGU01009859.1:0-15243 GCA_004348175.1 Puccinia novopanici
CAACACAAGTTGACGCCTTTTGAGGCGTCAACACAAGTTGACGCCTTTTGAGGCGTCAACACAAGTTGACGCCTTTTGAGGCGTCAACACAAGTTGACGCCTTTTGAGGCGTCAACACAAGTTGACGCCTTTTGAGGCGTCAACACAAGTTGACGCCTTTTGAGGCGTCAACACAAGTTGACGCCTTTTGAGGCGTCAACACAAGTTGACGCCTTTTGAGGCGTCAACACAAGTTGACGCCTTTTGAGGCGTCAACACAAGTTGACGCCTTTTGAGGCGTCAACACAAGTTGACGCCTTTTGAGGCGTCAACACAAGTTGACGCCTTTTGAGGCGTCAACACAAGTTGACGCCTTTTGAGGCGTCAACACAAGTTGACGCCTTTTGAGGCGTCAACACAAGTTGACGCCTTTTGAGGCGTCAACACAAGTTGACGCCTTTTGAGGCGTCAACACAAGTTGACGCCTTTTGAGGCGTCAACACAAGTTGACGCCTTTTGAGGCGTCAACACAAGTTGACGCCTTTTGAGGCGTCAACACAAGTTGACGCCTTTTGAGGCGTCAACACAAGTTGACGCCTTTTGAGGCGTCAACACAAGTTGACGCCTTTTGAGGCGTCAACACAAGTTGACGCCTTTTGAGGCGTCAACACAAGTTGACGCCTTTTGAGGCGTCAACACAAGTTGATGACTTTTGAGGGGTCAACACAAGTTGAAACACAGCCAGAGGGCTGTAGGTACCGGACAACTGGCCGGCTTCTACAGCCACAGGTTTGTAGGCACCGCCCAACTGGCCGGCTTCTACAGCCAAAGGGCTGTAGCAATGGTGGGCAGTTACATTACCCAAATGGATAACTTTTTTTGTAACATAACCTTTAAAGTTATTTTATCTTCTTGTTACAGATATCACCAGTTCAGTTAAGATATCAATCCCAGAGAAAGGCCCACTTTTCTGATAGTTATGATACCCAATATTTTGAGCAAAACCTAGTTATGTTACTCTGTTTGCCAAAAATAAATAATGCAAGTGTAATGGGCTTGTGGGTGTGATATTCAGTAACTAATTTGGTCAATATGAGCAAGGTAAAGTGTGATCAATTTGTCAACAAACTTTTATTTATAAATTTCTCCCATTTCAGCGAATGAAAAAAGCAACCAGTGGGAATTGAGCTCACAACCTGTGGTCAATACACAAGGCCAGCCCTCAATCACTATGCTAAATCCAATATCTGGCCTTAATTTTCTTGACACCAAGTTACCAACAAGATATCCTCCAAAAAGTTACATTATAATTCAGATTACAGCCAAAAATTAGTTAGTTTACAAAAAAAGAAAAATTTGGATAACTAAAAAAAGTTATGTTATCCAATTTCCCTGATGTAACATATAGTAACGTAACTGCCCATTATTTGCTGTAGGAACTGGCCAACTGGCCGGCTTCTACAGCCAGAGGGCTGTAGGAACTGGCCAACTGGCCGGCTTCTTCACGTTCCAAAATAGAAAGTGAGGTGATTCACATTATTTTTTTACCCTAAATTTCTGCAACTTATTTACTAACAACCAATCCATTTCAGATGTGATTGAAGGTAAACCTATTCCACCTGAAATTCAATTGACATGAAAAATGAAAACAAGGACAAAGCCAAGTAAGAAACACCAGATAGCAGCTGTGAGCACGAGGAGGGAAGAGACTCTGAGTAGCGACAGAGAAAGAGGAATGAGCTGTACCTGAAGAGGTACAGAGAATGACAATGAGGATGAGTGAGATTAATTTTGGGCATGACAAGAGATGAAGGAAAGAGAAATAAGGAGAAAGAAAAGGAAAAGAGGAATCATACCTGAGAAACACCAGATAGCAGCTGTGAGCACAAGGAGGGAAGAGACTCCAAGTAGCAACAGAGAAAGAGGAATGAGCTGTACCTGAAGAGGTACAGAGAATGACAATGAGGATGAGTGAGGAAAAAGAGGAGACTCGGGAAAACAAGATGTACAAGGTGTAGACACGCAAAACCTAATCTAGGTACAAACAGTTGATGACCAAGGAACCCATAACCTAACCTAATTGCTCCTGTCAAACCCTATGGCTCCTTCATTGTCACACCAAGGAGAACCTTCCAAATTCCACTTCAACTGCAGCATTCCCAGCTCCCAAGCAGACCCGCGTTGTGGTGGTAAAAACTCTGAGTCAATCTGATTGTGCCACAAGAGACACCCCCAACACACAGGATCTTATCCCCTCACCCAGAGCCAGTCCAACTGAAATGATAATGAAGCTGGTGGTGTGGATGTTGATAACCCATTGAGTAAAGGAGGGCTAAGTGAGTACCACAAAGTTCCACAATTTTTGGAAAAATTTTTTAACAAGACACTTAATTATTTTTGCTCCATGTGCCCCTCTACCAACTCAAGCTAGAAATCCAAGTCCAGCACAGGTTAATTCCGCACTTCCTGGTTCCTCATCTGGACCACTGTCAACCACAGTGGTCATATCAACATACCTGACATTCCCCAAGTAGTTACAATGAAAATAATTACATAATTCATCTTGTTAAATTAGGTAATAAGTTCTTAAAATACATTATAAGTTGTTAAAATATTAACATTAGATATTATATTCCTTGTACTGCACCTCATCAGAATAAATACAGTACTATTAGTACAATAGTCATTGACCTAAAAGAAACCTTACATGAACCTTATTGGAATATAACACCTTAATTATACCTTGTTATAATAGTTTTTGCCTAGTTTTGTCTGACCTCAAAAGTTTTTGTCTAGTTTTGCCAGTTTTTTTTCTGTCTAGTCATATTTTGTCCTTTTATTTTATCTTTTATTTTATTATTATATTTATCCGTAAAATATAACTTAAAATAACTTAAAATACAAAATATGTACCTTTAGTATGTTTATAAATAATTATAATTGTTCACAATTATTTATTTAAAGCATAACAACTCATTTGATCTGCATCTTATACTGATGCGCCAACAGGAAGGAGATAATAAGTTGTTATCAACTTTATTACCATCAAGTGATGGACATTAATTAAAATTTAATTAACATCTTTAATTTGAGCGCTGCCTGGAAGGAGATAACAATGTTTATCAATCTTAACAGCTTCATTGATGCGTACTTTGAATTAAAGCTAATTACCATCATTGAGTTTTTAATATTAACTTTGTCATGATCCAAGGGATTAACATTTGTTGATCTTGATCCCATTGCGCCTCAGAGGTCTCACAAGTAAGACCTTGGGCGCTTCTGAGTGCCCTTTTATAATATTTAAGCACCAGCTTCCTCTGGCAACTTCCCCCAGCCTCACAGTCACTCAGAAAAGCGCATTCACCCACAGATCAATATTATAAATCTCCAACAGATAGCTTATAAATTATCCCAGCAGCCTTATGTTGTGTTCTTGCCACTGGATTACACCTCCACCATCATCCACACAACTTATTGTCTGCACTGAATCAACCTGTAGTGACTTATATAAGTCTTGAAGCGCATCTGAACCACTCCCACCAGTTGTTAGTTGCACTCCAACCCTTATAAAGGCCCAGCACCACGTAAGTACTAGTTACTTATACCTCAAAATAATATTCCCTGGCGTTCCCAGCAGGAATAATCCACGTATACTTACTGGATTTCCCTCCCTATAAGGTTGAAAAGAGCTTTGCAAGATTTAAATACTTGAAGCTAATTATTAATTATAATTATTAACTATAGGAATAAACCTTTCAACTCACCAAACTAACACAAAAATCACACACTCATAGCACAACCAGTGCTAAAAACACTTGGTTAGTATCATAGAGGCTGACATTCCCCAACTCCAATTGCGGAATTGTCAGAAGCAATCATGAGCTTAAAGATAGATATATTAGGTTTTTTGGAAAAAATTTGATTGACTTTGGGTGGTTCCTTCTTGAGCTTCACACATGTGTTGGTAGGTGTGGCAATGTAGGTCAAGATTACTTGGGTAATCTATGCCTTGAGAACCAGTCTAAAGTGTTCTGTGCTCTCTGAAGTAGAAGTGAATATTTTTGTTTGTATTTGAAAGATTAACAGTTTATTGCTCAAAATAGAACCAGAACCCTAAAGGCAAAAGAGTTAGACAAGAAATAAGAGGAAAGACAGCCAAAATGAAAGAAGAGAGACAATCATACCACTAGAAGAAACAATGAGTGTGAGACAACAAGCTGAGAGAGAGCATAAGACAGAGAAAGAAATAGAAAGGACACTGAACAGGAACAAAAAGATTAACAACACATTGAGAGAAGCCAGAGGAGAGTTTGTGAGTCTTCTCACCAAGTTGATGAGGAATCACCGCTGTTGTGTTGAGTGAAAGCACAGAGAAGAGCAAAGAGCTGAGCAGGAAGAGTGCAGAGAAGAGCAAAGAGCTGAGCAGGCAGAGTTTTGAAGTGCACTGATTGATGAGGTTAAAAGAAGACTTGAGGAGAGGCAGTCTTGAGCAGATAGGCTGAGTTCAACCTAAGGCATCAAAGAGGTGCTTGAATCCTGGCTATTTATCTGCAGGAGTGATGATGGTTGACTTGTGGTTAGAGGTTTTTAGCTTTCTGACTGAGTTGTGGTTGACAAAGGCCGCAGCAGCAGACTTGGACAGCAGGAATTCCAACAGTATTTTGAGTTTCCTACCAGTATGTAAAGCCTTTTTCATTGCCAAAATGGTGAGATCATTGGCATTGAGGTTGGACTATAGACCTGGGGGGATGGAATGAACGTATCCCCATATACCATGAAACATGTGATTAGAATCGCCAATTCTTTTCATGTGTACCTTATCTTGGAAGTCAAGGTTGTCAAAGCATATCATTGAACTTATTGCTGGGGAGTGTTCCAAGGAAAAATGTGCCCTCAGCTTCTTCTCTGCCTCTTTCCCAAGGGCCCTAACTGCATAATTAGCTGTCCTCCTGGATGAAGACAGTCTGATGTAGCTCAGGTAGGTGCTGACCCTCTTGGTTACTCCAGAAGCTAAGAAAATCAACAAGTTGGCCAGCTGTAATCCATTTTGCTGTTGGTTGGCTGCAAAAGCTACCATGGCACACACTGTTAGAGAAACCTAAGAAAATGAATGATTTATTTAGGTATTCAATTGCACAAATCCCACATGTCCCACAAGTCTTACCGCTTTGCCTGTGTTGGCTCTCCTCACGGCACGGTCACAAATGGATTTGACAAATGAACCATCAAATTCTTCCCAGTTATCAGTTGGGTCCTCCAAATTGATTTCCTCATTGGTGGAAGATTCAGACTCATGTGAAGGTTGCACATGCACAACATTCAACTTTGCCTTCATAAGTTGGAACAGGAATGGCATCCTGTCAGTCAAAGCTTTATCCCAGGCCAGCCTCATTGCTGGGGTGAAGAAAAATTCTTCAAGATCTTTTGAGTTGTGATACAAGCCAGAAGGATAAGCCCAGCTGCTTGGTGATTTCTGATAACAAAAACTTTCTTGTGCCTGGATGCCATTGAGGAAGTGCTGTTAATAGAGGGAAAAGAACTGGGGAAAAATGTAAATTACCTGGGATAATATGAACTCTTCCCACAGAGCATGTCCCTCATTATTTATGCAAGCACACTTCTTTATGGTTAACAAAACTTCCTTGGTGGAGTCCCAGCCTTTGTCAGTGCCCCTAGACGTTGTCGGAAGGCCACATTGTCTATCTTCTGATTGAGGAAAGCCACAAGGAAGCTCATAGGAGTTAGGTTATATGATTGGATGAGCGAGCAGATGGCCTCAAGTTTCTCCTTCATAGGGATCCGAGGAGCCCTGGGATTTGGATTCGTGGTCGACATGCTCCAGGAAATTGTGGAAGAATGGAATGAAGGAACCTCTTTTTGGGAACCTCACATGACCTCTTATGAATGTGTATTATGACAATAAAACCTGTTATAACGGGCCATGGGTTACTTGGGAGAGAAATGGCATAGTAGGTACAGTGGTGGGCCGCTACGCTACATGGGCAAAATAGTATAGCGTAGTGGTCATTTTTTTCGCCAACACTGTAGCGTTAGCGGCGCTACAGGGCCACTACAGTCTGCTACGCTACAGTGCTTGTAGCAGCTATTTTCCGCTACAAAGCGCTGTAGCGCAGCGTAGCAAGGCCTTTTTTTGGCCTTGCTCCGTTAGCGTTAGCGCAAAACTGCTAACAGCAACGGCAAAAGCTGTTAGCTGTTAGCGGTTTTACGCTACGGTAATGCTACCGTTAGCGTAGCGGCCCGCTATTGGTAGGTACATGGCAGGCAGATCTTGCTGGATCTGGATATTCCAGGAGGCTGTTTACAGGCTGACCAACTTGTTGATAAATTTGTTCAATATGGATGTTTGAAACATCCTTGAGGGTGTTCCTGAAGGGGTAAGATGAAGTAAAACAACAAGAGTGAAGGCAAGTTTGTGGCCATTGGGCATATGAAAAAAAAAGTTTTGAGCAGTCCCTTCTTGAAACGTGTTTTAAAAAAGTGCCCACCAAGTTGCTTAATGCTCTAGGGCAGAGGGGGGGGACATAAGCCATAAGTCCCTCCAGCAAGCCATCAGAAGACACATAAAAAGCAATTGCCCGGAGAGGACCCTGGATAGTACCTATTAGACACACCCATGAAACATGTAGCAAAACTGATTTTTTTTTTTTTTTTCAAAAATGATACTGATGAAATCTGAAAATTATGTAGCAAAAAAAATTATTCTGCTTTTTTTTCCAAAACACATACTTATGTATTATGAATCTTTTTTTTCACAGCACTGTTGTTCAGGGATGGTGAGGGGCTACAAAGCTCAAGAAATTATTTTTATGCCTCCTGCCCTCAGCAATGTTACTTATGCTGAGTATCTAAAAGAAAGTAATTGCTTTTTTTTTTTTGATCCGACATGCTTATGTTGCAGGTATCCAATCCTGAAAAATTGAGGAAAACCCAAATCTTCAGTGGAAGCAGAAGCTTGGTTTTCCCCAAATCTACATAAGTGTGTTCACCAAGGGCTATCCGGGGTCGCCCGGAGGGACTTTGTTAAGTTAGATTCACGGTGCTGGCACGCTCTGGCTGGACGTCGGGCGACGCCTTCACGAAACACGTCAATCGTGACGTTACACCAATACGGGGTGTTGTGGGTTGTATATACTGTAGTTCATAGTGTAGTGCCGACTTGGTAGCCAAGCGGTCAGTGCGCACTGTTTTCCTTTTACTCACACCTCACTACACGGGGCCACGGAGGCGCCCTCATGTGCGCACCCGAGTCGTTTCACTACTCGCCCGGGTGTGTACCCTCCCATGCCGGAAGTCTGGAAAAGGAACCAGAACGCGAAGTAAAAACTCCACGATTCACCCGTGTCAGCATGGTGCCAATGTGCGACCGGAGTCAATTAGTAATGGCTGCGCTGGGCGGTCGCTCAATTATACTAAACGAGAATTTGCCATACCTTTCCCCGCCAACTCTCCCTCTTCTGGTCAGATGACTGTCGTCGGGACTGGAGACCTTGGGTGAAACGCCTTGGCCGATCTACCCACTACCTGCGTCGACGACTCGGAGAAGTTTCGATCGGAACAGTTTGCTTTCTGTGTGGTCTAGGTGCAGCGTGATAGAGATACGGTCGGCCGGGTTGTTTCCGACCACTGCCGGAACCGGAATTGAGTTACCACCATCTAACTGCCCATCGTCCGGAGGCTGGAATCTTTCCTGGCTTCAGGTTGTGTTCCTTTGACGAGGGCTCAACCGCGATTGCCAAAGTTAAATCGGCAAGTCTATTAACAACTGGTGAAGCTGGTTTGCTCCGGGTGGATAGCACCGGTGGCAAAAGAGAGACACAGCCTTTTCCAGTATCTGCCAGACGTATGAGGGGCCAATTCCACAAGTCGTTCCATAGAGCTGCGGCTGGGATTACAGATTGTGAAGGAGAGCAAGCGCGAGGACACGGTAAACTTACCCGCTTTTCCCTCATCAAGAGAAGGAAAGGAAGGAGGAAAGTGAAGATATATAGCTCGGTGGTTTTCCCGACCGTCCTGGTTCTTTGCCCTCACATCATCCTATTTCATTGATCGCTCATAAGTTACCAACATGGCCATGTTATTAACCCAGCTCTTACTCGCCCTTCACTTACTACAATATGTTAGCGTTTCAGCACATCCTCTGTCAGGTTCGCAAAATCTTGTCAAGAGAGAGATTCTAGATGTTGAAGGTCCCCATAGGGAGCATTGGCTAAAAAGGAGATCGTTTTCGGGTGGAAAAGGTATCACAATTTTACCTTCTTAACCCCTCAAGTTGGAATCGTTTGTTGATTTCAAGTGTTAACTTATTTCATCTTGCAGATGCCAAAGATATTCTCGAAGAATGTTAGTGCCTCTGATCTTGCTGATTTGCTGGATGAAATGAGTTACATTCGTTCAGACACCTAACAATTGTTCCATTGATCCATCTCTCCCCCCATCTTCGGAGCTTAGCTCGAATTGCTAAGCAAGCCGCACATGTCCCTCATAGTCCTACCAGTGAGTGGGGTTGTTCTCCATTCTAAGGATATGATAATAGCACATTAGCGAGTATCCAGCAGGGTTGAATGTCTGATTGCCCATTGTGTGGAAATCTGCGCTCCTGAAAAATTCCAAGAACCAATGACACCTCCATCTGAAGGTGTCGAGTCCAACATCTTAGGATGTAAGTCCCATTTGCAATAAATTTCATCGCCCCTTGATAATGGAAAGCTGATGGTATTACCAATGGATGATGTCTTTTGAAGCTTCCAAGCCCATTGGGCATCAAAGTCCACTTGGTAAGTTGATGCTCTGGGCTATTAGACTTTTTTCTCGATATGGAGCAGTTCTTTTACCTATATAGTGGGACTATATGATTTATCAACACAACAGTACTAGATTTACACGGAAATCCACCTCCGGAAACTGGTGAGCATTCCAGTTGACCAACTCAAGACATACTGACTTATCTTTACACATTTTTCACTACTCTCCATGTCCAGAACCACATGAAAAGGCATCCCTGGCTGGTGGATCTACCCCTGCTACTTCAACTAGCCATTCTCGCTCTTCTTCTTCATCAGAAGAATTTCAAACTCCTTCATCTCCAGGTGCGATAATATTGTACTATTATGTCTAGATCGATAATTCTAAACATTGGAATGGATGGACTTATTTCAATAAAACTGTATTTTCATGAACAGGGAAAGAGGAGAAAGATTCCAAAGATTTTGAGGTGAATCAAGATAAAGAAGGTGATACTAAAGAACAATCTGTAACCAAAACAAGCTCTCCTGAGAATCCAGGTAGGAATTTTGAATCCCATTTCAAACATTAAACAACAAATACTTACAAGTCATGATTTTTTTTGGACTAAATCTAACAAAATAAAATGGAAGATATAAATTCCATAAAAAGGGAAACAAAGGAAGAAAATTCCACTCAAAAAGGAATTTTGGCCAGAATAAAAGCTTCCAAACCTACTACCTGGCCAAAAAATGTTTGGGAATGGCTTTTGACAAGATTTGACAGGCCAAAGAGCCCTCAAGTCAATGCAGGAAAAGAAGTCCATCCAGATCCAGCAAGTAAGCAGCTGAGATATTCCTAATTTCATGAGAATATCTATATTTCGACAGCTACACTGATGAATGCTTGACCTTGAATCATAATCCAATCACCAAAATCTTTCAGAGGAAATTCACAGCTCTGGAAAAGAAATAGAAGAGGGTCTTGAATCCTCTAAGAGTGAGCCATGATTAATCATCATTCATTTTCATCACAATTTTAAGTCGCTGACTCTTATTCCCCAAGAAAATTTTAAAGCTTCAGAAATTCAGGGTCCTAAAATCCATGAAGCTGAGGGTCCTCAAGGGAAATATGTGGGAGGTGGGTTTTAAAAATTCTTCTATCTATCTGAAAGATGAGTTTTGTAATATAGCCTTCTCTATAAACTTGAATAACAGGGGATTCAGGCCATACTCCTAAAATTTCTGAAGATTCAAATGCAAAAGACACACCCAAGACTAAAGATAACTTTTCAACAATTATCAAGAAATTTTTATCTCACATCAAGGAGAAAATTATGAATGCCTTCAACAGAATGAATTTTTGGAAGAAGAAGACAGAATAGGAAATCCCCAAGTCTTGAAAGATCAATCATCTGCATTAATATTTTTTCTGAGAAGGCATGAAATTTTAGGTTGATTTATGTCAAAATGTACTATCAAGTCCAATGCTCATGTTTCACAATTTGATCTCATTCTGTACACATTTTTAAATTATAACTTCATGTTCACTTTTTTTATTGTAATATAACTTGTAAATGATAAAAAAATGAATTACTCTGGTTACATGAAAGTTCTTTATTATTTAATCTGTGTTTCAACAATTGATTCCATGTTGACTTTTCAAATCAAGCAATGAAGAAACATAAAATAAGAATTCATTTCAGTTTCTTCCTTATTTTAAAAAATGTGTTATGAAATGTATCTTCTATGGATACCAATTGGATCATGTTGGCTGAAAATTTAGCTTCTCCAAGTTCCCAGTCCATACTTATTTTTGTCTACAGATTTAGTTCAGATCTGTGATTTTTGTAAGAATACAGCAGATAATTGATTTAACCATATTATTATCAATGAAAATATGACTCTAAGCTGGATTTTATCACAAAAGAATGGTTGTAAGCCATAGGGGATAAAATAATCTTTCCAAACTCATTGCTCAAAAAAATGAGAGCAGCTCCTGACAAGAATATGGCATTAAATCCTCCTTAACACCATATTTATGAACACTTTTAATTTTGTGGACATGCTTCTTTGCAATCATTTCCTGTTTTTCTTTATTTACAAGGCTTCAAATTGGTAAGATCAAATTCCTTGTTTTTTGAAGAGGGGAAATGCATTTATGCACATCAAAAGTGGTAGTGTCGGACTGAGTTAAAGACCTCCTACCAACTAAAACCCCCCTATTCCTATTTCCCATGGACAAGCTATACCATTAGAAGGCCTCGGCAATATAAAATTCCTATTTCTTCTTTCTATTTTCTATCTGAAGCTGAAAAAATCCTTAAAAATTAAAAAGAAGAGACTTGAAGTTGAATACCCCAAATTAGTTCTAATGATTTCAATTGACAGGAGCACTTATATTTATTTATTTATTTATTTATTTCCTATAGAAAAAATAGGAAAAGAAACATTTTTTTTCTGATTTAATTACTAGAGGCACAAAGCACAGAATGAGAATGCAGCAGAAAAATTTGGCTGATCCAAAAATATGAGGGATTTATTGAGCCCTTCATAAATGGAAGAGTGGTGCTTGTTCTGAATAAAAACTGTGGAGAATAACTCGCTGAATGACTTGATTAGGATTTTGTTGTACTATTCCCAATGAATTAGATATTGAGAAAAACTTGCGAAGAGAATTACAAAATAAAAAGGGAAAGAATCTATCTAATTATTTCCCTGAAAGGGTTGAATGAACAATTAACGAGAACGTGATGCCTTTCTAGGGAATAAAAGAGATTAACTGTTGATCGCGAAAGAGTTGAGAGCAACATTTGGCAATGCCAGAGGTATGCTATGTCGTGTAGACCCAAGATAATATACACATGATTGGACGGGCGATGATAAGGGAAAAAATTATGAAGATGTGATTCGTTTGTAAGGATTATGATTCTGGTGCGCTCTTGGAGGAGAGAGATCTTTGGGGACGAGGATTGTCAGGAAGGGAGAGATGAGAGAGCCTAGGACGTTGAGGGTCGTACTGGGCAAAGTTAGTTCGCGGGGAACAGAAACTATTAATGGAGATAGATCTGCAAAGGGGCATCCTGAGGGGGGGACAGATTCTGATGCGGATTCTGTCGCCGGAGGCCATGGCGAAATCGCGGGGACAATGATGGGGCACGATCTTGATGGCCTTGGCGCCCCGGATCAGCGCCAGGCCCACCAGCTCCGGTGGCTCCGACGTCCAGCTCGCTATGCTCCCCAATACCACCTGGAAACATTGCTCCACTCCTATGATCATCGCCGTCGGGAGCTCCCAATGGTTCCGAAACCTCGCGATCTGCTCCAGCTTCACCATGATCGTCTGCTGTCCCGATCCACTCTCCGCCTGCCCTTCTACTACTTCCATTTTCTTCTTCCGCTTCGATTCCGCTTCGAAATCACAAAATCTGGGACAGCTCCATGGCTCTAGAGGAACGTAATCATCTAGAGGCTTCAAAATGGGGCTTCTCGACTCTATGTGAAAGAAATCGTTAGCCCGCTTTTCTAGAGGAAAGAAAAAGACATTATTGGTACCCACTTGGAGATGTCTGATTGGATCGGCGTTCATATGGAGGAAAGGAGACAGTCTAGTTAGGCATCGGGGCCACTCTTTTACAGGAGAAAAAAAGAATCACTTACCAGGGAGTTGCCGGTCGGATTGACAGGCAAGGTAAGCTCTTTCAATTGGAAACTAATATTATACATAGTAAAACGAATTTGGGCGCAGAGTTACGCGTTTGGTCGAATCAGAAGAAAGGGGGGGGGGCGAGGGATGATATTAAAATAGAATGAGGGAGGGTCAGGGAAAGTTAAGTGGACGAAGGCTTACTAGATTTTGAGAAGGGGATGACCATGGGCGGTTTTCGTGGGGCTTGCTTATAGCTGCGAAAATAACAGAGTCTTAGCTCACCAGCTGGAGCCCGTTGCCGCCACGGAGGAGACACGACATGTGTTCGCGGCAGAGCACTTCAAACAGCCCAGAGTGGTCCCGCGCAAAACTACGCCCCGCACGGCTGGCTCTGCTGAACGACCTCAGACGGTGCCAGCTTTCGTTAGACCTTCCATGGAAGCCCTGATGTATACTAAACTCTCTTGTAGCCTGGTTTGGATTACATATTTAATTAGGCGTGACACTATTTTCCCTCCCTCCTCATCGCGACTTGGACCAATCTTAATGTAAGTTTTAGGCCCTTAGCTCACTTGCATATGAATACTGAGTTATCTCTGGTGCGCGTTGAGCTGGGGATTGATTCCAATCAAACAATTGTCACTGGAGAGGTGAACAAATTGCATGTATTCAAAAATGTTGGCCAAGTATTCAATAATATTAGGACAAAGAGAAATATAAAAAACAGAGAGACTCGAGAGGCGCCCTGGCGTCATCTGATCTCACTTGATCAGCCGCGACACCGATAAGAGTGAGTTTAAGGATGGCTTATATTAATTACGTGGCATAATGAAACTAGGAAACAAGCATGCAAGATGATAAGGAAAAGAGGTGGGAAAAAAGAGTGGATTAGAGGATGTCGAAGTGGGATTCGAGGGACTGGAAAGCCTGTGCGGAGGCAGTCAAGACATGGGACCAGTAGTGGGACCAAGAAGCGAGCAGGGGGAGGTCGAGCGAGGGCTGGAAGAGGAGGGCTTTCCAGAGCTCCACGGAGCGGATGGCGCGGCGAACGAGCGCGCCATAGTAGACCAGCGCCTCGGAGACTTCCGACAGCGCATAGTTGAACCGGGCCAACTTGCCATAACTCTCGTCGTATTCGTGCGCCCTCGGCACTGCTGCCAGATGCGCCTCCGTCATCACCTCTAGCATCACCCTGTCCATCCGCTCCTCCTTCTTCACCTCAAATAAACCCACCTGCTCCACCATCCCCCGCAGTGTTAGATGTACCTCTTCCAGAAACTCCCCCGTTTGCTGCAGCTCGTCCCATAGCCTGTATAATATTGCACAAGGTTCAGTCAGTAATGCCTCCAAGTTTATGTATGCATGTTGAAAGTATGTGAAAAATATTGCATGCCTTTGTTTGTGTGTAGGCTCGAAGTCGCCAAAGTCTCGCGTGCAGTCAACGGCTCTATGGATGTGTTGGAGACGTTGGATGGTGGCCAAGGTAGTGAGTCTACAGCCCTGCGAATCACGATAGAAGATGAGTGCTAGAGTGAGAGGGATGGAGTTGGCGAAGCGGGCGATGGAGACGGCATGATCAGTTTGATGCTCGACGAGGATGTGGAGATGGTCTTGGAGCAGCTTGATGAGGAGGAGGGAGTCTCGGGCGTGTTTGTCGAGGAAGCGGGCGATGCGTTCGGCCTTGTGAGACGGGGGGGAGAGCGGCAGACGCGCCTGGACCTCACGGGACATCTGGCCGCCCACGTCCGGCTCCTCCTCGTCCGTCAACTCGTCTTCGTCTGGGGCGCGCTGCTCGAACCAGTCTTGCTTCGCGCAACGCGCTGCCTCGAGCATCGAATCATCTTCATCCTCATCCTTGTGCTGCTGTCGGACGAAACGCAGCAGCGGGGAGCCGCCGAACTCCTTCCGCGGGGATCTCGGCCCCTCCTTCGTCGCCACCCCAAGTCGAGCCATTTCAGGGATCAAGCGCGGCGCACGGAAGATCTCTTGGTAGAGCTCCTTCCGCCTCTTCTCGGCTAGGCCAGCGGTATTCGTCAGCAAGTTTGCCCACATTTGCGGTCCCTCTTGTGGGACAGGCCTGGCGGAAGAAGAAGGAAACATTTATCGGTCCTGCAACAAGGAATTATTCTGCTCGATTGGTGGATGTAATGGAGGGGGGAGTCGAAATGAATTTGGAGGATGGGTACCTGTGAGACTCTTCAGAGGGACCTTGTATTTATATGTCTGGGCCTCAGCAGCTGCAGGGTACGGGGTATGTAACTAGTTATCGGCCGGAGAGTTGAAGGCCGGCACATTATTCAGGTGGCTGCGCGAGCTGAGTCCTTGCTGCGATCAGCTCAGCCTGCCCATCAGGTCAATCAAATAATATTTGACTCCGTTTGATGACCTTAATAAACTGTGGTTTCCCTGAGCGAAGACCTCAGCTCTATGCCCTCGCCCCTGGGCGCGGAGCGTAGTACCGCTGGACTCGCTGAAGGAGGCGCGGGTCGTTTCGCATGCCGGCCGGTGGATCGCCGCATGATGTACACCCGAGTAAGAGTTGACCGGCCTTCAAAAAAAACCTCCCGGCCGCCGTCCGACACCCGTCGCGGTTAATAATCCGGTAACAACGTACATCCGGCTCGGGGCCCCTGATCATATAGACTCGGAAACTGTCAAGGATGTCAAGTATACTGGCTTTATTCCACAAAGAGTGGTGTGCCAAGTATAAAATCAGGTAATTAAAAATGGCCAAGGACACAATCATCAATTTGAGATTGATAATAAACAATACAAATCTCTTAAACACTTTAATGAAGTGCAAGAGAAAAAAGACTTCCTTATGATGAATGTAGCTCCTCAGAAGGGTTGCCTAGATTTTGTCAGCCTTAGAGA
>SMGU01009864.1:0-12876 GCA_004348175.1 Puccinia novopanici
CTCAGCTGGTAAACTTAGTCTAACTAAAAAATCACAGGAAAGGGAAGGGAAAAAAACAGACAGTCAAGAAATTGTGGATTCAAAAGCCAGAGATGCAGAGGCTCAACATACCAGCAATCAGAATGCAAGCCAAATAAACGATGCATACATGTTGGTGAAAATGTTGGGGTGTCGGTAGACAGTAAGAGGGTCGGAAATTGAAAGGCGAAGCTTGAACGAATGCAGATTAAACGAGCGGATAATTGGTTGCCGATTGGTTAACCGGTTAAAAGAGAGACGGTCTCGTCACGTTACTGGCAAGCTATGTACAGCGAGGTTATTGAGAGATGAAGCTGAAAGAGTGGAATGAGGAGGTATTCAAGAGGCACCAGAAGAGGGCCCTTTTATGGAAGCTTTTTCCAGGGGGCATCCTGACCCTTACACATGCAGCTGTCACTTGAAGACTTCTGAAGGTACCATTAGAAATCATGACAACTGTTTCAAAATGCAAATCGACTGGACAGAACACTTCCGATTCGCGGGGTGAGCCCAGCCCTCGCCAATCTGATGCGATCAGCTCCCGGCGGTTCGCTTTCCTTGTTCAATCCGACTTTCTCATTGCCTGCCCCATTTCTTACTTTCCATCTTCTCATCTCCATTATTATGCCTCTATTTCTTTGTGCTCTAGTCTGATTTAGTCTCCCTTGACATTCTTTAGTGAGAGATGTATCTGAAATATAAACCGGAATGGCAATTATAACCTAACACATCCAACTCAGCAAAGTGTTGGTTGGAACCTATCGACAATGTGGACTCCCAGACCTGTCCATCATGAATGAAGGATGGCTGATATATACGAGGTTGAAGTTGAGAAGCACGATTCTTACTATTATCAAATGGATACAGTGAAATACTGTTAGGCATGGCCGTCCTCATAGTTCAAGTCATAAGGAAAGGAAGTGTCTGGTGGCAAAGGAGCTCCGGGCTGTTAATTGAACCCGCGAGCTTTTAGGGTGAGGGATCCGGGTTAGCTCGACTAGAACCGTTCAGCAATAAATAGTTATGTTGCTGTTGCGCAATGAACAGGTGACTCTGAGCATGTTTGCTGATTATTTAACAGCTGTAGTTGTCCTATACGAACCCCTAGGAAATTCTGAAAAGAGTGTTAGATCACCACATCGCAGATCTGCCCAACAAATTATGGTAACCCAGATCAAGCTACCGTACTTCATCGAAGCCAAGTTTTCCCAGTCAAGCCAGTACTTGGACCACTCAGGCTACAGTCAAGTGTTTTGTGCAAGGCAACTTGCCAAGCTTCAGACAAGGCACCTGCAGTCATTGTGAAAAGAGGTCCGGTGGAAGCCTGGCACAATGATCATCAAGCTTATCCCACCCACTTTAGAATCTGATGGGCACTAGCATAGAGAAACTTGTGGAAGCTCCAATCTTGAGTGGACGTTGTTGATCTTGGAGAGGTCGTTGTTGCTCGCAAGACAGAGCAGCGCGGCGAGACGCGAGGGCTTGACATGAACTGAACGACGGACTTGAAGAAAAGTGACGAAACAAGTCTCAGCGGCATATATGGGAGAGTACGATATGTATTGCTGTGAATACATTCCCTCAGGCCAGACAAGTTGAAGAAAGTAAATACATATTTAAAATCTGTTGTCGTGAAGGTTATGTTGGACAGAGGCTACACACACGCGTTGAATTTCCTCTCATCAAGCAGTAATATCTCCGACCCAAATTAGGACCTCACGAGCGATTGGCAAGACGCAATACAACGGAGACGCACAGCTGAAGCCACGTAATTATTGACATCGGCAGGCGTTGGCGGGGGACTTGAACAACCCAGCTTGGAGCAGCCAATAGTCGCAGGTGGAAGGAGGACATCTCATAGGTTATAATCTGGGGCAGGACATGATGAAGCAGCTCCTGCTCGCCAGATGTGTTCTCCTCTGGAACGCCTGCTTCTTCCGCCACTTCCTGGTCCAGGCCGGCTCGCCTCAGCCGCATCCTTCCGCGGTCGCCAGGCCCTCGCCACCGCTCCAATTCTCCAGCCCGCAGGCTCACAAATTCTCCGTCCCGACCAGGCTTCCACAGATGGACTTCGACATCGACCCCAGGTAACACTCCCTCCTTTTCTTGCGTCCCCCGTCTCCCTCTCCAAAAAAAAAGGAAAAGGGCTCTTGGCTGAGAACCCCTCAACACACGAATGGACAGCTACGCTGGTCTCATAGATATATCAAAAAGTCCCACGAGCAAGCCAAGATGTTCTTCTGGTTCATCCCGGCACAAAATTCGGGAGGAGCCAATCATTTGACCCTGTGGAGTAACGGAGGACCTGGATGCAGTTCCATGATTGGCGCCTTCCAGGAGAACGGCCCGGTAAGCCCCATCTCCCAGCGATTAAAAGGAAAAAAAAAATTACTTGCAGCTCGTTTCTGAGGCATGGGAGGTCAGATTATGTGGGATCCAGGCCGGACAAAAGGGGTCAAGAATCCGCTGTAAGTCGGCCTCGGGTGATATCCATTTTTCAAGAAAACGAAAAAAACAAACAAAAAAAACCCTGAAGAGTAAAGAAGATTCTCATACCGTCATCTGGTAGCTCGTGGCACACACGCTCCAGCATGCTTTACGTCGATCACCCGGTGGGCGTGGGGTACAGTGTGGGCAATGTGGTGATCGAGAACGAGGTCCAGGTCGCGGATTATCTCTGTCGGTTCCTTCTGGCCTGGCTCAAAGTGAGCGCAAGCTGTCTTTGTCTCGCTAAAAACCTCCTCCCTCCTTCTGACTTCTGACCAAAAAATAAATAAATGTTTCCGGCCCTCTTCTTGGTGGATGAAAGGTTTTCCCTGAAATGGCGTGGAAGAACTTCTACCGTTTGTCATCGTTTCAAATCCTGCCAAACCAGTCGCTGGATTGAGTCGACTCAATAACTGTCTTGATTTCCATTAGTCGCAGGAGAATCGTACGCTGGGATGTATCTGTCGTACACCGCCGCAGCCATCCATGCCAACAAACATCAACTCCCACTCTCCTTACAAGGTCTCCTACTGATTGATGCCGTCTTTTCTGAGTAAAAATCCTTCTTGTTTTTTCATGCTCATAAATGGGACGCCCACTTGATTGATTGATGGAGTTTATTTTCCCCTACACAGCTCTCTTCTCCAAGAACAAGTCCCACTGTATACATTTGTCGAAAAAGTATGTTGTCAAGTTCTCTGCATGGGACTTTGGAAGAGAGAGAAGCCGTGTACTAAAAGAAAAGCGTGCATATCATGCAGCACAAAAACACGTTCAAATTCGATGAACGCTTCATGGCCAAGCTAAACGAAACGGACAAAAGATGTGGATATTCAGAATACCTTCATAAGGTTAGCGAGTCCACACCTGATCAAGTAAACCCATGTCCATGAGAGAAGAACAGCACAATACTAATTCCTTTTTCGTGTAGCATTTGGTCTATCCTTCTCGTGGCTTCTTGCCCGAGTTAACTCTAGTATGTCATAAAAAACCGTTCTGCTGAGACACCACACGTCACGCTAAAGAAGCCGTCTACTACGCAGGCAACCTCACCGCAAAACCCTAAGCAGGTTAAACCACAATGTAATATAGTCACGATGGTAGGTGGCTATCAACAGAAAAGGATGCGACAATGAAATATACTGAGAGCTTGTGGTTCATTGACACACAGATGAACCTCCACCTTCCGGCGGGATTCCAGACCTAGTCAGTGACACAAGCACCATACAAAGGAGAAAAAAGAACGTTATTATTGGAGTTAACGTCCATCCTATGCATGCAGTAATATCATGTGGAGGAAGGCCTTCGACTACGCGCTGGATCCTTTCCTGACCTACTTCGACATGCTTGATGTGAAGGATGCGTTCAACATCAGCGGCAAGAGGAAATGGCGGGCGTGTATGCGGTCGTCGGACAAGTCGGTAAGGGGCGGTTTCCTTATGCGCGATGCGAGGGGCAGGTGAGGGTTAGCGAACAGAGAGACTGAGCAGACACGCATAATCTTCTTTTGTGGTGAAAAGCTTTTCCCCAATGGAGACCAGTCACCGCCTCCGGCGTTGACGGTGCTGCCGGAGGTGATCAAGAGAAACAAGCGCACCGTTCTGCCCAGGGCAGTCTGGACGCCATCCTGTTTATGGACGGAACCAAGCTGGCACTGCAGTGAGTGTCGCGCCTCTCCATCCACACCAGACACCCATTCCGGGGAGCTGACGATTGTGGTTGTTGTTGTTCGTGGTGTGGTGGCTAGGAACCTCACCTGGAATGGCGCGACGGGATTCCAGAAGCCTATTGAGCAGCGCTTTTCGCTCGGCGGGAAGCCGGCCGGGCGATACGTGAGAGCCCCTTCGCACCAATGATTTTTTTTCTGCCTTGCCGAGGACTGATGGCCTAATGGATGCGCAGAACACGGAGCGAGGGTTGACGTATGTGGAGGTGGACGACTCGGGACACAAGTTGCCACACGACAAGCCCGACGCCGCGCTGCAGATATTCGCCTTCTTCTTGGGCCAGCTGGGCTCCCTCTCTTCCCCGGAATAATCCTCCTCGTCCACAGATTCGTTCTTTCTCTCTCTCTCTCTGCATCTTGGCACTATCGTCATTCACTCAATCTAACAAAACCCATGAGCTATTGGGTCCAAATGTGTATACGCTCTCTTCGATTACAGTGCATCAAGAGACATGCAAGAGATTTTATTGGTTTGGGACTTCTCCAACATGCACCAAGGATTGGCATGTCCCCGCGCTCAAGAGGGGGTCTTGTCGAAGTTTTCTAGTGAGAGACGTACCGGTTTAACGTAGCTGAGGATCCATGCTTCGGGTCACGATAAATAAAATTACATGCAGCTTAGGAATATAGATAGTACATCGATGGTAATAATAAATTGGGGGGGATTTTACTCTGGCAGAAGTTTGTAGAGCAGACCCTATGAAAACAAAGCCATTCGATCAGTCAGGATAAGGTGCAGCAAGTCAGAGAAGTGAGGGCGGGAACATACGTCTTTGTTAAGTTTGTCAGCTTTTTTAGCAGCGACGAGTGCGGTAGCGCATTCTCTAGCTCTATGCATGGGGAGGGTGGGTTCGAGTTTGACCATCTCTTTGATGAGTAAGCCGTTAGGGTAAAGTTTGAGGAGGATGATGACCAGTTCCATTTCGTGCCTGTGTGGTTGTTGTTCCCTGAATTTGAGTGGCAATGCTGGCATGATTTTCTCTGTGAATTTCATCAGTTGTTTCTGTTGGTTCTTGTTGGCTTGCGTGTAGTTCTTCGGTTTGGCCCCAGTTCCTCGTTGTTGATGGGTTGGGTTTTTGTGATTTGGTGGGTGGGTTATAGTACTGCTGGTTGATGCTTGGTTTGTGGATCTGTTGCTGATGGATCTGTCGTTGGATATGAATGATTCTTCTTGATGACTGTACAAGTAGTAGTGCCCGGTGTCAGTCTTCTTAAAAGTAAGGAAGAGATTGGTGTATTACTGACTTGTTGTTGTTGTTGGTTTGGATAGGTTCTGATTGTAGTTTCTTTGATTCTTCTTCTAGTTGAGCCAGTTGTTTTTGTGCCAGTGCGTCCTTGAATGATCTTAGTTTGGGTGCTTGATCGAAGTCAGTGAGATATGAGTTGACGCGTAGTCCGTAGATGAAGGCGGCGAAGGCTTCGTTGAAGCCGTCTAAGTCTTGGCATACCAGGTCGAGGTTGGATAGGTTGATGTGTAGGTCGGTGATGGCATCTGAGAGATCGGCGAATAGTGGTGCGAGATGGTGAAGATGTGCTGCTGGGTTGGTGGTGGTTGTTGTTGTTTGTTCTTGTGTTTCGTTTGAGCGTGAGTTTGAGAGTGTTTGTGTTCTTAGAGAGTTCCTTGATACTCGCTTGAGTCTATGATTGAGTGAGTGAGTGAGTGTCAAGTGAGTTGGTAGTGTCAAGTGTGTGTGTGCTTACGGTGTTTTTGGTGCTTTGTTCATGGTTTCCTACTTTTTTTATATTTTTTTTATTTTTTTTGGTGCAGTGTCATACTATACCACCCTCTCTATGAGCATATTACCACCCTCTCTATGAGCATACTGCCCTCTCTATTAGCATGTCCCCCTCCCTATTAGCATATCCCTTGCTCAACTTCAGCTTGACTCTTCTCCAGCCAACTTGACTCTCTCCACTCCTTCAGCAACCCTTTCCCTACTCGCAACACGAACCACCAAAGATAACAAGCAACAACAAACACAACATGTAAGCAGGAAACCATCCCAGCTATCACTCTCCCAAAGCACCACTCACCCATCCAACACACACACACAGGTCATCCGAACTCTGTCCTGTCTACGCCCCATTCTTCGGTGCCATGGTAAACATCACTCCCCAACTCTCACTCTAGTCATCATCCTAATCGACTCCTCCTCTCCTCCAGGGCTGCACTGCCGCTATCGTCTTCACCTGCATCGGTGCCTCTTACGGTACCTCAAAGTCGGGCGTCGGCATCAGCGCCATGGGCGTCCTGAGGCCCGATCTGGTACGTCATCCTTGATCATCATCTGGTCCCCAAGACCACCACCACCACCACCTACTCACCTTGCTACTACCTTGCTCGCCCCGATCCTTCCCTCATCTTCCACCTAGATGATGAAATGCATCATCCCCGTCGTCATGGCTGGTATTATCGCCGTAAGTAGCTCCCTCATTGGTCTTCCTAAAAAAAAATAATTACAATAAGACTCACTTTGCCCTTTGACTTGCGGCCTGTAATAGATTTGTACGTTGGGAGAAACCATCACATGAATCACTCACAGGCTGATATTTGACCAAAAAAAAAAAAAAAAAACCCATCCACAGACGGACTCGTGGTCTCTGTCCTGATCTCGGGATCGCTGCAATCTCCAATGCCACTCTACCAGGGCTTTGTGCAACTTGGCGCCGGACTGTCCGTCGGTC
The DNA here is from genome assembly GCA_004348175.1 of Puccinia novopanici. Classification (NCBI taxonomy): domain Eukaryota; kingdom Fungi; phylum Basidiomycota; class Pucciniomycetes; order Pucciniales; family Pucciniaceae; genus Puccinia; species Puccinia novopanici. The sequence continues at coordinate 6,917 of SMGU01009864.1, forward strand.
TGGCAGGTCTCTCCGCCGGTTTTGCCATTGGGATTGTGGGCGACGCGGGGGTCCGTGGTACGGCTCAACAACCCCGTTTGTTTGTTGGGTGAGTAGTCTTCCTCCCCCCCCATTCTTGGCTTGCCCCCTGACCTTCTCTCTCGACTAACCGAAACCCCCCTTCATCCTCCCGCGCTCACCTTAGAATGGTCTTGATTCTCATCTTTGCCGAAGTCCTGGGGCTTTACGGGCTGATCGTCGCTTTGATCCTCAACACCCGTGGCTCTCAGCACCCACCTGTACGTCCCTCATCATCTGGTTTGAACCACAGTATACGCCCTGCCAATCATCACTAACACTTGCTATCTGTTGGACAACGCTTAGTGTTAAAAATCGGTTTCAGCTCACTCCTGATCTAAAACTAGATAATGAAATTCACTGTAAGTTTCGGAAAGTAGTAGTGGAAACCTGTTTCTCCATGCACGCTTCCCGATGGCAAACCTTATGTCCCTCTTGTTCTTTGTTTTTTGGTTGTTGTTTTTTCCCTTCCTTTTTTTGATATATATATAACAAGTTCCGCTTCTTCCTCCTTTTTTCTTTTTGTGCTAATTAAACGAACAAGAAAACCACCACCTCCCCAAGATCATGTCAGACAACAGCATTAAAAGAAGAAAGGACAAGAATCTCGCCTCATGTTTTAGAGAATATCATCCCGTCGTAATCAGTTTCTCTTCTGCGTCCTCATCATCCTGTGTTTGTTGCCCCACACTGTTCATCCTGATGCGTCCATCTTGAATTCCAAGGGAGACTTGCGCTTGAGATGTTTCCCTGCCCTCCGTTGGATCAACGTGTAAATTATCCACCCAGGATAGGGTCTGGTTGTCTTGCATCAATGGCCTGAAATATCAAGTTAGCATGCTTGAGTGTGCGAGCAGGACGGCCATTTGTTGCGGCCGCACAAGGCGGCAGGCTCTTCAGGCTCAGCATCGTGTGGGTCCCTCTCTGCCGGCCCGGGGGCCGTGTGGGGTTCCGGTCGGCCACCGCCCTCTGTCCGGCTTCTTCCGTTTTCCCCTTCGCTCTTGATTCTCTCTCCTCTTTTACTCACAAAGGAATGCATGTCTGTGGGCACGGCTTGGCGCCCGTCTAGCTCCTATCTATGAAATCCGCCACAAATGTGCTCATTCCATTTCATCTTCTCGGGCTGCCATTGTGTTCCATTTCTTCTTGAACTGTTTTCGAGTCGCAAAATGCAGGATGTACTTTGTCCTGCACCCGTTTGGTTGGGTCGGAAGAGTGCAGAAAACGGGGTAAGATTAAGGAATACAATGGGTACATAATTCTTGTGGTTCAATTCAACAAAATAAAACAAATAAACGACAAGGGTGCTAGCAGTTCCAGAAAGGCATGGAATCGGTGCAGGATTATGAGGGCGCAGGTTGCTTGACTTTGTGTTGGTTGATTTCTTCCCTGAAATTCGAAAACACTACAGTTCCCCCCCATCCAACCAAGAAACAAAAAAAAAGGAGATTTCAACAAGGGGAAACAAGGAGGGGGGAAGGGGAGAGGGAATCAGTTTCGAGCGATTTCGTAGACGTAGACAGAAAGGACTGAACGATTTTTCTTGTGGTGTTTAGGATTCGTGGTGCGATAGAAGCCCGTGTCCAGTTGGCCGCCTTTGCGTTTTTTCGAGGTGGGATTATCGGGGGAATGTTGGGTGTTGGTTGGGAGGGATTTGTGGAAAGTGCGATGCATGACTTTGACGGCAGCGTGGGCGTCGCGATCGGCCATAGAGGACTGGGCGTAGGGGTCGGGGCGAGCAGGTTGACTAGAGGGGTGGGCGGGGAGGGTGTGGTCGATGGCGGAGCGGCCGTGATGGCCGCCACGGGCGACGACCGTCCATCCACCGCCGTCCTCGGCCTCGGGGTCCTGGTGGGAGCCGTCGAGGGGCGGCGCAACTCGCGGGTCCTGGGGCAGTGGCGACACCTGCCCGCCCTCCCACGCCGCCATCCATCGGTCCGTGTACTCCTGCACCTCCTGTCTCCCCCGTCGCCCCCGGCCTCGTCGTCGCTCGTACCCCGCCATCCAGCCCTCCTGCCTCGTCCACCCCGCCGAATCTTCCTCGCTCACCTCATCCACCCTTCGTTCCCCCGTCACAAATGGCGCCGCGATTCCTAGTCGTAGGTGTAACGGCATCAAATCCTGCGAGCCCGTTCGTTGTTCAATCCTCATTCTATTCCTTCAGACAGCAAATCATCTACACATCAGCATATCGTTCATGATGCATAAGGTAGCTTGATGTGCTTACTTATTATATATTATATATTGGGTTCCGTCGTGACTAGGTTGCCCATCCGCCGGAAGTATTTGTCGAGAATGTCACTGCGTTGGTGATTTTGCATAAATATTTATTCAATATATAATTGTTGAGGCGCGGCGCAGTGGGAGGCTCGAAAGCACACTGGATTCAAGCACCCGAGGGTCTGGTGTGGCCAACTTCTGAAAAATTAAACAGAAACCTGACACCCCCAAGGGTACCTCCCTAGATGAGCCCTATTAAAGCTAAGAAATCTTGACCTCTTTTTCAGGATAATGATCACAATGGCTCCCAACCACATACCAAAACACCTACAACCTTTCCCTTCCAGCCTCACCTTCTTTTTTCCTACCCATACCACAGGCACCCCTTGTTACTCACTGGTACCTGACAGGAGGTGGAGGGTGTGGTACCAGTTTCCTGGTTTTCCCAATGAATTAGAAAGTTACCAGGTGCCAGATGCCCATTTTGAAATCCAGCTGCTAGTCCCAGATTTGTGTCTGCAATGCCCTTACACAAGTCACATAGTTGGCTCTGGGGTGCATAAGCCCATTGCCAATTGACCTGCATGAGTTTCTAAAACTAAACACAAAATCTGTTCAAAGAAGAGAGCAGCAGATTTATATGCCTAAATAATCTGATGGAATGGAATTATATACACAATCTTGCCATGAAACAAGTTGGGGGAATACAGATTATTTTTCCTGTGACATGAAGGCTGCAATTATAACCATTTTTTTGAAATATTTTTAAGCTGAGTTTGGAAAGTATTTGAAACCCTGGTAATGATTGATTTATCAACATAATAAGAAAAGTCAAAAGATTCCAAATCCTGTTCACATACTGGGTGCAGTTATGAATACAAGGGACCACACAATAAAAAAGCTGCCAACTGCTTGCTCCACTTACCAAGATTGCCACACAAGAAAAGTGGTGAGGCAGGTTTCCTAAATTAGCAACCACTCAAGCAGATAAGCATTAATCTGATATCAATTGAGGATTTGGTGTGCCCTCATCAAGGAGAGGGTGATCTATACCATACAATGTTGTCTTTGAGACCTGCAATTCACAACTGCACTGGGAGAAAATCCCAATGAGATTGAATGGGTGAAAGAAAGATATTCAGAAATTGAAATGATATCTGATAGTTAAGGCATTTCGGAATTTGAACCATGCAGTATGGATACATCCCAAAATGGGTGTTTGGGACTTCATTCTGGGGCCAAAACTACTGGGCCACAATACTACACTGTGGTTTTTGACCAAACATTGCCAGCATATAAGCAACCCTTTTTTGGGATTGAAGGTGTTTCAGTTTTAGTGGCTTTGTTAAATTGCTACACTACACTTTCCTGTGCTACAGAAATTTTAGTGGTATTTTTCCAATAAAAGTCACTTTACTGCAGCATGGCAAGCCTAATTTTTGGGCTTGCTGGGGTATTTTTAGGGTCTTTCACATGCGAACCACCCAAATTGAAGGTGCTACCCACCCTGGTGTCATGAAGACATCAGGGTGGGTTGCACCTTCAAAAGCTGTGTTGCAAGGGTGGGTTGCAGGTCAAATTTCTAAAAATGTGGAATATTTATTATTATTTTTTTGGGGGTCAAATTGAAAGATACTTGATGATAATGAAATTTTTCATACACATTTTAGGATGGATAATTCAATGGTAAAGTTTATTTTTCCCCCAAAAAAATTATTTTAATATTTTGGCACTACAGCTGGATTTCTGAATGTTTTTTTTTATTGAAAAGCATTTTTTTTTTTTTAAATTTTATTCCCACATTTCCAATAGTTTTTAAAAAAAATGGTTAAATTTATTTCAGGTTAAATTTATCAAATCTCACTTTTTTGGGGGTGTCATATTTTTTCTTTGGACTTTTTTCACAGGTTTTTTTTACAAGATTTATTGAATTTAACCTTAAATAAATTAAACCTTTGTGTTTGAAACTATTGAAATTGATCAAAGTTAATTGCTTTTCAATCCAAAAAAAACATTCAGAAATGCAGGTGTAGTACCAAAAATTATTAACATATTGTTTTTTTTGGGGAAAAATGAACTTTACCATTAAAGTCTCTGACCTAAAATTTGTATGAAAATTTTTTCTTATTATCAAGTATTCTTCAATTTGACCCCCAAAAAAATAATAAAAAATATTCCAAACTTTAAGAAATTTGACCTGCAACCAACCCTTGCAACACACTTTTTGAAGGTGCGACCCACCCTGATGTCCTCATCACGCCAGGGTGGGTGGCACCTTCAATTTGGTTGGTTTGCATGTCAAAGACCCTAGTTTTATCATGATCTTGTGAACAGCTAAACAGTTTTTCCTGTTAGCTATTAGCAAAAATGTGCTATTCTGATGCTAAAATTAGAATATAAGCTGTCTCAGTGTTGCTAAGGCTCACAGTTTTTTTAAAAAAAACATTTCAAAATAACCTCCAAGGGTGGGATTGAGTGATTTCAAAATTTCAACAAAAGAGAATAAAAATATCACTCAAAAACAGTTCAAAATCTAACTTAAAATTACTTCAAATATGGTTTATGATTGCTGCCAAAGCTGCCTCCAGTGCTGATTCATATCATACACTTTGTATGAATTGATGGAAATTACCCATAAGGACAACAGTCACATTTTCATGAAAGTGAAGTATCACAGAGGTAGTTCTGAACTTTCAATGGATGAGACTGAAATCTCACCTGGGCTTGAAGTGCATTTACTTCCCAGAGCTTCTTGATGGTTTACTACTTTTTTGGGATTTTTTTCCTCTTTATTATCATTTTTGAAAGCCTCCTAATTCATTACCATAACATCTTGAAAATATATTTCTTTTGAATTTACAATTTTTAGGACTGAATGAAGAGATGATTTGTTTTCAAATGTCTTAATGTCACATGTCAACTTAGGATCATCTTGAAGTCTCAGAAGCTGCTGCCCAGAATCACCTCAAATTCAACCAAAAATCTATCTTGGATGTGAAACAATCAACCAATGAGAGCTTGACATTTCTTTCACCCAAATGCAATCAAAAATTTGAATTTTGAATTTCAAGGATTGACCAACAACCCTTCCTTAGCAATCCCTTGACCTTATCAGATTCATCAGTCACATCTCAAACCCAATCACTTGGCTAGCTCCGCAATAATCCTTAGTCCAACTTTCAATTCTTAGAAATAAATCCAATAATTTATTTTCCTGGCACAAAATCATTCATTGAAGATAATTTTCAACACCAGCAATAATCCCTCAAGTAATCATTGGAAAATCATTATGAACATTGAGTGGATCATTATTTTTGCTCTTCTGGCTTGTTTGAAGCACATTCCCTCCTTGTGAAATAATTTATTTTTTATGTCTCAAAACAATTTGCTTTTCAATTAATTCTTTTACTATTGAATGGTATAAAAATGGCCCAGCTTTGCTGTTAAAATGGAGTCACATCACCTTTTAACTGATTTTAATTCCTGAATTACTTTTGGAAACACTGGAAAAGCTATACTAACATGAGAATTAGCATAGAATAGCCTAGCATGTTTTTGCATTTTTGCTAACAGCTAACAGTAAAACCTGTTAGCTGCTCACAAGAGTGCACTAACACTGCCCGGTCCCCAGCAAACCCAAAAATTGGGCTCTTTTTTTTTTTTTTTTTTTTTTTTTTTTTTTT